>CAUHTR010002482.1:0-32042 GCA_959609185.1 Schmidtea polychroa
TCAACAAGATAATGGTTAGGGATTTATCAGAAAAGGGTTAGGAAGGGTCGAAAAACATTCAAACGTATGAAAACAGAAAACGTTAATTAATTAATTAATTGGCTAATGGAAAACCCGAGCTAATGGGAAACCCGAGCCAATGGAGAACCCGAGAGATAAAGGAAACCCGAGCTGGGTAAACAAGAAGAAAGGCAAACAAAAGGAAGATTTGGGCCCATTAGCTGGACACAATGATTAATGGGAAAAGAGTAAGGAGAAGATAGCGCGCGTAGGAAGACCGGTAGGGCCATTAATTATCTGGATTCGTTGGACCATTAAGGATGACAGCCGAAGCAAACACGTAGGAGAAAATGTCAAACGAAAGATTGGCTCGGCAATAACCATTTGTCATCCTGATTTCGAGGAGTATATAAGCAAAGGGAAAATCAGAGAAAATCGGCATTTTGCCTCAGGTAGGGTAAGAAGAATCGAGAATAGTCGAGAGGTAAAAACGAAATTAGGGAAGTAGGGAAAAGAAGAAATAGAATTAAGAATACGAAAAGGTGAAAAGGAATCAAACCAAACAGAAATCGAGGAGAACGAGAGTCAAGGGAATCGAAAGGACAAAAAGGTGAATATTATTTGTTTGCAAAGCATCAACGCCGAGCAAAGAATCGTATAAAACTTTGATTGGTAATTGTAGCGTGATAATAAATTGTGAACCTGTTGTTTCAATATACGTTGGGTCGTTCATTGTTTTGATTTAAAGAACACTAGGAGTCAGAGAGAACCGACTTGAAATAATCCAAAACCCAACAAACGCACAAACCAAAACTATTGTTACTAACACAATAAATTTGGCAATAAAACCTTGTTCGTTCGACAAAGAAGAGTCAGGAAATATATATATATATATATATATATATATATATATATATATAAAGTCACCAATGATAGCACCGACAATTGGTGACAGCTAAACATTTATGGTGCATAGCAATGACCTTAATTTTCTTGTTGATTCAGGTTCAATAATTTCATTAATACCGAATTACTTAACTAAAAATACAAAAACAGTAACCGCGAATTTGTGTGCAGCAAACGGCAGCCCAATCAAAACGTTCGGGAAACAAAACATTAAAATCACCATCAACAACACACAATACAATTGGCAATTCACTATCGCTGAAGTCAAACAAGCCATTTTAGGAGCAGATTTTCTCTCAAAACCTCGATCTACTAGTCGACTGCAAGAATGGAAAGGTCTTACCAAACAATTCAAACAACATATACAACAAAAATAAACAATCCAAGAAACAAATCAATTGTGACATCGGAGTAATAACAGCCCAACACGGTGAAACAAAAACAATTAAAACAGAAACAAACTGGCATATACCTAATGAAATCGCAAAACTGATACAAAATGTACCAAATATAACTAATAAACTAGAGGCAAACAATAACACAAAATGCATACCGAACACATAATAATTAGCAACGGAAACCCAGTCCATGCAAAAGTCAGACAATTAGACAAATATAAACTCGAAATAACTAAGAAAATATTCGACGAACTACTAGGAAACCAAAATCGTCAAACACTCAAACTCAAACTGGTCATCAGCTTTCATGCTTAAAGAAAAGGCAAACCACAAATGGCGAGCCTGTGGAGACTACAGATCAGTAAACAATATCACAACTGCCGACAAATACCCAATTCTAATAATAAACGACATAATTATCAGATTTAACAAACCCAAAATTTTCAGCAAAATAGACTTAGAAAAAGCATGTCATCAAATTCCTGTCAGAACGGAAGACATAAAGAAGACCGCAATCATCACACCCATAGGACTTTTCGAATATAACAAAATGCCTTTTGGATTAGAAAACGCAGCAGCCACTTTCCAACGCTTCATGGACCAAATATTTCGAAATCAACAAAACACAGTCGCATACCTAGACGACATCTTGATAGCATCAGCAAACAAAACAGAACATATAAAAAACATTAAAAACGTGTTCGAAATATTAAGCAAACATGAACTAAAAATTAACATTAAAAAATGTGAATTTTTGAAAACAGAAATTAAATTTTTTAAGACGACTGTTAAAGGAAAACAGAACAAAACCATTAGACGACAAAATCAAAGCGATCAAAAATTATCCGTTACCCAAAACAACAAAAGAGCTAAGACGTTTCCTTGTCATAATCAACTTCTATCACAAATACATACCAAAATGTGTTGAAATGCTAGCCCCTCTCAACGAACTGAACAAAATAAAGAGAAACATCAAAATAAATTGAAATGAAAAACTAATAACAGCTTTCAAACAGGCAAAAGTAAACCTGAAAAACGCAAGGATCTTAAGCTATCCCAACCAAGAATTATCATACATAGTCAACACAGATTGTTCGGGATTAGCAATGGGCGGAACGATATTCCAAGAAGAAAATAACGAAAAAATACTAATAGCTTTCTTCTCAAAGAAACTTAAAACACAACAAATGAGATGCTCTACTTTCGACAAGAAGTTACTAGCGATACATGATACAATCAGATATTTCCAATACCTATTGAAAGGAAAAGAATTTGAAGTGTATATCGATCATAAACCCGTAATAAACGCAATGAACATGAAAAACCCTTCACCGAGACAAGTAAGACAACTAAACTATATCTCACAATTTAATTGTAAATTAAAATATATAGCAGGTTCAGCTAACATAAGTGCAGACGCATTATAAAGAATAAAAACCGACATCAATGCACTTAACATACCATCCATCATAGAGTTAGAAAAGTTAAAAACTAAACAAAAAGAAACAATAATCGAAATTCCTAGGTTGAATTCACTCCAATTGGAAGAAATAGGCGGCATATAGTACGACACTTCAAACGACAACAACAAAAGGATTATAGTACCAGCAGAACTACTCGATCAATACCTCCAGAAATATTACAACATCTACCACCCGGGAAACAAAGCCACATACGAACTTCAGATACCAAAGTTGTTTGGCCTTATATGAGAAAGGAAGTAAAAACGTTCGTTAAAAATTGCCCACAGTGTCAAAAGAATAAAATAACAACAAAACAATTCAAAACAACAATTGTAGAATTCCCAAGTTCTGAACCGTTCGAAACGATACATATCGACATTGTCGGTCCTCTACCTCCAAATAATAAACACAAGTATTTATTAACTGTAATAGACCGAAAAACAAATTAATTCGAAGCCATACCCATAAAGAAAATATCAGCAGCAAAAATATGCATTGAATTAGAACTAAACTGGTTCGCACGATATGGCTGCCCAAAGACAATAATCAGCAATCAGGGTAAACAGTCCAAATCCGACATTTTCAAAAGACTTTGCAACAAATATAACATCAACAAATTCAGAATAACAGCATACATTCCACAATCAAATGGAAAGGTGGAAAGATTAAAATAACAAACAAGCTATCAGAACAAAAATTAGTAATATCAACAACTGGTTAGAAAAATTTCCAGAAATACTAATAGGATTACGTAACAATCCTTCATGCTTAAACAGAAAAAGTCCTAGGACATAATACAAACCTACCAAACTTAAAAGATGAAAATGAAAACAGGATAAAAGCAATCGATAAAGAATCACAAATACCCAAACAAAAAAGCATTCTAAAAAAAAAACACTCAACAAACTCAAAACCAAACAGAACTAATAATAAACATAGTCTTAGTAAAGAAACCTTTCACTAGCGGATTTGAAACAAAGTACAAAGGCCTATACAAACTGTTAAATATATACAAAAACGTCGGCACTATCTTAAAAGACAATAAACAAATCAAAATAAACATACGCAGATTAAAACCATATCACGAAAACTAAGCACCCACATTTAACGATCACCACAACCTTCAGTAGAAAAAGCAATTCTAATCTTCAACCGATAACTAATTTCCCTCAAGTAATAAACAGAATAAATTTCGTGTCGGTGAAAAAGAAATAATATCAAGGTCACTTAATTAATTAATTTTATATTTAATAAGAGTTGTAGTTACATCGTTTAGTTGTAATTATCATCGGTTCTACTCATTTGTATATCATAATTTTTGGTAACTTACATACATTCACCCCAGCTCTCCCGAGACAGTTTATTTATTAGTGACTCGGCTGGGCCCTTACAATTTCTTTTACACACACAGTCATACATTAAACTAATATTTAAATAATACACATATAACAAAGGGAATATCACAACAACACTTTTTAATCCTAACGGCAAATATGATTAACTGTATTGTTTTACCTCCTTTTCTCATATTATTCCCACTTGTATCGGCATCATTATCTTCATTATTGTGGATTTTTCTCTTGTACCGACTCAAAATTTTATCCATTTGTCTAAAAATATTTTATTAATATAATTTAAAATAAATAATAAATAAATATAAATATGAAAATATACAAACAATTATTTCAGAAAGAAATCACGATAATAACAATAACACACCCCGCCAATTCGCTTCAGTTGACACTTTTGCGACGAGTAACGTATAAATTTGAGGTTATTGTTTCGTGCAACTAGCGGGCGTTTTGTGCATTACCGAAACAGAGCGTTGCAAAGGCGCCAATTTTAAAATCTTCCTCTTCGGATAATTATTATATACGAGTTAAATGTCTGTATAGAAATTTAATAAAAATAAAATTAACTATTCATTTACTGAATTTTTACAGTTTCGTTACAATATGAAGTTTTATTTATTTGTAGATACTATAGTATGAAAATCATTTTTTTACCCAATGGTTTTGGCGCCTCCCCTATCCATAGGCCGCGCCCCCCGGGTTGAAAACCACTGCTCTAATGAATAAATATGAAAAAAAGTTTTCTTTATTTTTACTTTAATTAAATAGAATTGTGAGAGAAAAGGAAGATATTACTGATTACAATTTTTAATTTTTCATTACATTACAGATAACATATAACAATGATATTCAACCATAAAATTAAAGTTTACAACAAAACTAATACCAGTTGTTCAAAATTATTCCTGAAGGTTGAAATTTTAGAAGATTTCTATGAATTGATAATTTTCAGAATTGATAAGTGAATGTCCCGATTGATATCAATTAGTGATGTATCGGGTACCCGGAAATTACCTGATAGTCGGCATACCCGGTAATATTTTCAGTACTTGCAATTACCCGGATTCGGCAAATATTGCCGGATCTGGTGCTGGGTATTGAGTTCCTTATTTGAAATTTGAAAAGACGATAACATAATAAATGAATAAAAACAAATTACACGAGATTTATTTTAACTAGACAAAAAGATTGCCCATATATTTGAAGGAGCTTGCCAGGGAAAAATATAATGATATAATAGCATTACAAGCTGCGCAAGTACCAAAAACATGGGCCGAAATGAGAGAAGCAATTACTGGTCGAATATTTCCCGGAGATGCAGGAAGAATTTTAGACAACAATTTTATCTTCGGTAACAGAATGCCAACCAACATATGCGAGAATTTGCACACCAGCTATCATTAATTGCTTAAAGAGCATTTGGTTAACTTATTTGCAACAACTGTAAATGGAAATCCATGAAGAAAAGAATAGGTTTGCTAGATTGACCGACCAGGAAAGTACCATCTTTATGTTAGAAGTTGGAAGGGACGAATTAAAATCTCTTAGAAAAAAGGACTCCGATAGAGAGTACCTTGAGGAAACGGAATCAGAGGATAGTTCTGATAATGAACCTAGTATGGCCACCATACTAAAAGAGTTCGACATAACCTGGTCAGGGAAAGCAAAGGTAAAAGAACGGCCAGATACCCTAACAAAATGTTTAAAACTGGTGGATTCCAGATATGAGTACAAGTAAAAGTTGGCCAAACAATTGGAAAAATTGGGAGAAACAGAAATTAAAATTCATGAAATTGATACATTAGTGAAGCTGATATCGCAGATTGAAGATGATCCAATGTATCATAACGACACATATAAAATCCTAAGGAAATTAGGAGAAATCATGGAGCATGAGTGGGATTTCCAAGATGCTCAGCTCAATATAAAACTCCCCCAGGATAAAGAGTATATTCTCGATATAAATGTAAGATGTCGAGCAGATAAATTAACAGAGACATTGACAGGTAATAAGCATCAAGGATATGACTTGAACTTGTGTGGAATAAAACTAGAAGCAAACCAAACACTTCTACAGAACGGGATACTCCTCGGTAGAGTGACGAAGCTCACAGAAAAGAGAACACCCAAGCCAGTGGCGGTAATGTATCAAGACAGTATATTCTTGATTACTTAGATGGAAATTGAGAGATTGGAGGAAATACAACAATTATCCCAGCGACAAGGGTTAGAATTACAAAATTCTCCACGAGATGGAGAAACCATAAAGGAAATACTAGACTGGATGTTAGTATTACGAATACCAGTAGATTTGTTGGTAGCAATAATTCCAATTATACCACCAGTGTTAAAAAAAACAAGCCCATTTCAGACGCAAATCGAAACGTTGATGAGGAGAAATGGGAAAACAATCTGAAGTCAGCCTAACAATCAAGGCAACATTAATCTGGACGTGCGAATGGTTGGAAAAGAACCATTAACAATGATTTATAACTGTTATATCAAAGTCAGAATATTGAGGAGAGATGTGATTGCTACCGATAAAACTACAGATATATACCTGATAATGGTCCATGGTAGGCAAGTAGATGATAATGAATACCTAGTGGATTTGGGTTGTCTACCGTTGTCAACGACCACGGTAATGATCATCCCTATTATAGCTATTATTATACCAGTTATTATATTATAGCTGGAGGTTTCGGTGTATTATATTTTATGTATGTTATTTCGGTGATATTGTATTCTATACGTGTAATATATAGCCTATATTTTAAGTTTGACGGTACAGATTATCCGTATCCGATATCCGCGAATTTGCAGACCAAAATCCGTATTCAGTATCCACTCAAATATACTCGCGATTACTGGATAGTGAAAATTATTTAAAATTATGTATAGAATAAAATTTTAAATAGAATAAAAAATCAATATAATTTGTTATTGCGAAATTGTTAAAAGCTCTCAAATCAAAGAATTGAAAATAATCATAGGTAATTATGATTAATTTCTTTTTCACCGTAAAACTTGTATTAAATTTATATTGAACTACTATTTAGCCCATGGCATCATAAGCTCCTGTTTGAGAATATTTTAAAAAAATTCCTTCTACCAATAAAAAATTTGCCAAAGTTCAGTTTTTAAAGTAAATAGTTTTTATTTCAAATAGTAATGGAAGCACGGGTGGTATGCTAAACCATCTGAAAATGGTACACAAAATGGTAAACGGGATAATGATGAATCCGTTTTGGGTGAGGAAGAGCAAAACTTCAAGAAAATCAAAGGAAATACGATGATGGATTTTGTTAAACGGCAAAGTTTAAGTGAGATTGTTTCAAGATTAGCTGCTGAAGACGGAATAACAATTCGTGCAATTACAAATTTCAAGTTTATCAGACAATCTATTGTAGACAGAGGATATAACTGATACTGAATTCGAAATAGAAAACAAGAGAAAATAAAAAAATTAACAACAATTAAGAATGATATGGTGAGTTTAGTATAACCCTTGATGAGTGGGTAAGTGCACGAAATCGTCGCTTTATTAATATTAATATACATGGAAATAATGGAAATTGCAACAATCTAGGTTTGGTGAGAGCTACTGGTTCGTGTACTGCAGCTGTAGTGTTTGAAATTGTAACCAAGCATTTAGAGTTGTTTAATTTGTCGTTCCAAAACGACATTGTTTGTACTACAAATGATGGTGCCAGTGTAATGGTGAAGTATGGTAGAGATTGTCTATCTGAATCACAGTTATGTTTATGTCACGGGCTGCATTTGGCGGTAATTGAAACATTTTATTAAAAGAAAGTTTTTGAATCAAATGATGTTGACATTATAGAAGAAGAAGATAATGATTACTTCCAAGACAATGAATTTTTCGATGATGATGTTAATGAAGAAGAATTCGCAGATAATGAAGATGTTGACATTTAAAAAAATCTAAAACACACGTGGAACTCTATTCATCCTATGTTAGAAAAACTACTCAGAGTTCGAATTCCAATTCAAAACACGCTCATCGAATTAAATGCACTTCACCTAGTATCTGGAATAGATTTCGAAAAATTGTCCAGCTTAATGAATGCAATAAAACTATTAACATTAGCTGTTGAAACATTGGGGAGACAAGACGCTAATTTATTAACAGCAAAAGGAGCGATGAATTTTCTGTACAACAAATTGAATGAATGTTATGACGTGATCTGTAGTACATTAAAATTAAATATCGAACGACGGATGAAAGAAAGAGAAAACTCTACCATTATTGATACTCTGGCATACCTCACCAATAACTCTATAAAACCATCAAAAATTGTTTTGGAATTTGCATCTAATCTGTTTGCTAGACTTTTTGAATCTTCTTCATCATGTCAACTTCATCTTCACTAAAACATGTAGATTTGAACATCTTGTATGCTAGACATTCATTATCTATTGAGTTTGGACTATTTCTCAGTCCGATTTGTATTGTGGGTAGATGATCAGTGGCTTTTGTTCTTATGCTTTCTTTTAATGATCTATCGAACCGTTCTTTTTTTCCGTTTGATTGTGGGTTGTTAGCTGTTGTTCGGTTGCTTTTGATGTTGTATTTGTTGCAGAGTATTTTGGACATTTCTGATTCGAACTGTCTGCCTTGATTGGTTATAATTGTTTTCGGTTGAGCATAATAACCTATCCAATTTAATTCGATCATTTCACATATATTTTTTGCGGTGATTTCTTTTATTGGGATTACTTCGAACCAGTTGGGTTTCCTGTCTATAATTGTCAGCAGGTATTTGTAGTTGTCGTTTGGTTGTAGTGGTACTACCATATCTGTGTGCATTGTTTCGAAGACTTCGCTGCTTGGGAAGTTTATTTTTTGAGGTTTGAGTTTTTTTGTTATTTTGTTTATTTGGCAGATGTGAGAGCTCTTGACGTAGTTTTTGATGTCTTTCCGTATGTTAGGCGATATATAATTGTTGTGTATTAGTTCGAATGTTACTTTGTTTCCTGAATGGTTAATCTTGTGTATCTTCTCGATGCAGTTATCGCAGAATTCCTCCGGGAGTAATATTCGTTTGTTGCTTTCGTTGAGGACGTCGTGCTATTACCTCTTCGAATTCCAGGGAGTTTATGTCACTTTCGTTTCTTAATAGAGCGTCAGCTGCTATGTTTGATTTTACAGCTACGTAGTTTATTGTGCAGTTGAATTGTAAAATGAAGTTGATTTGTCTAATCTGCCTTGGTGAGGGATTCTTCATTTCGATTGACATAGTTAGCGGTTTGTGATCTGTGAATATTTTGAAGTTTCGTCCCTTGAGTAAATGTTGGAAGTGTTTGATTGCTTCGTGTATTGCTAGGAGCCATCTACTTATTAAGAATTTCACTAAAATAGATCATTTATATATTTATTCATCTTGTATTTGAGAATCAAAATATTAATTTACAAATTTTATTTTTAACCCCCCAAAAGTGCCACCACTACTAATCTCATCTAAACTATATTAATGTAAGTTGTTTACTTATATATGTCTAACTTAAATTTTGAATGTAAAAATTAATCGGCAGCTCTAATTTTGGTAAACTTATCAAAACAGATGTGAAAGCAATTGTCGAACATTGTGTTAGTATTTTTGTTGGGGATTTTCGTTTAAATGCCTCACAAATAGCTGGCGAAATGTTCAGGCATTTATCAATTTGATATAACACAGTTTTAGTATTGCATTTAGGTGCATTTTACTGCCATTCAATACAACAATAATTTATACAAAACTCATATAACATCAGCAGCGGTTTTCTCGTCGGTTCCACTCGTGATAGGAGCGTTTGATTTGTTGAGGCTATTTGTCAGCGCTTATATATTCTAACACTATAATTTACAAAATTTATTTATGACCCCTAAAGTGCTACCACTACTAATTTCATCCTAAATGTATTAATGTAAATTGTTTACTTAAAAATGTCTAACTTAAATTTTGAATTTTAAAATTATAATTTATTTATGACCCCCTCAAGTAATTTGACCATCAATCAAGTACCAACTTCAACAATGTAAATTACTTTATTATGTATGCTCAACTTACGTTTAATTTAGGATTATAATTTATAAATTTTACAAATGACACCCTTAAACCCCATAACCGTCACTTATCACCCTAAGGTATTGATGTAGATTACGTATTGGACTCAACTTCACTTTAAAACCTAATTTATAAATTTCCTAAAATTTCAAGATTTCAAACTAAATTTGGTTGTTTGTTGATAAGTAAAATTCATTCATAAAATTTATCAAATTTGTGAATTTTAATATTAATTTACATGAAATCTTTTTTGTTTTAATAATATTGTATTTGAAAATTTAACGAATGAAAAAGTGAATAAATTTATGAAATGTTACATTATTTAATATTAAATCAGGTCACTAGCTCTTGAAAATGATTTCATTACAAATGTAATTATTATTATTATTATGTTAACAATAATATTATTAGTAAATCTAAATTTTATGAAAGATTAAATAAAGTAATTCGTTTAATTATTAAAAGAATTCGTAATATTATAGAGTTTAGAAAGCATTGATTGCCCTCATCGAATCGACAGCTCTAATTTTGATAAACTTATCAAAACAGATGTGAAAGCAAATTTCGAACATTTGATCAGTATTGTTGTTGCGGATTTTCGTTTAAAGGCCTCACAAATAGCTGGCGAAATGTTAAGGCATTTATCAATTTGATATAACGCAGTGTTAGTATTGCATTTAGCTGCATTTTACTGCCATTCAATACAACAATAATTTCTCCAAACTCATATAACATCAGCGACGGTTTTCTCGTCAGTTCCACTCGTCATAGGAGCGTTTGATTTGTTGAGGCGATTTGTCAGCGCTTATATTCGGGTGAATTTTAATTTCATTTCTTTCAAATTAATTATTAATTTAATTATAATAATTATTCAAATTAATTTATATTAAATGTTTTTGATTTAATTAAATTGCTTTTATTTAATTATATAATTGATGTTGATATTGCAATTGGCATTTGCTGTGAGCGCTCCGCCACGTGATGATGATATCGGATGGAAGGCGAGAATGACAATAATTACCACAATAATAATCTCATATAATAAATATAATAAAAAAAGGCAAACAATAAAACAAATCAAAACCCAAAATAAATTCTTTATTGAAATGTTTTTTTAAATTTTTAAAAATTTTTCAATTCTGCACCTGAGCAGCAATTTATCACTTTTGGCTGCTAATTGATAGATTGAGTTGGCATCATGATCATAATATTTATAAATGCTAATTGCAACATTTCTGTCTTGTGAGGGTTTCCCCCATGCATAACTAGGGCGATCTGAATATTTCATTGACTTGCTCATATAAATGTTGCCATTTGCTGGATCGATCACATCGATTGTCACGGATTGATTGAACGGCCAATCCAATTGCTCATCATTTGCCCCTCGCATCAAACAGAAACCAGGCCAAACATAATCACCCTCAATGTTCACCCTCAAGCACATTTTGTAACCGATTGGCCCGGAATAAAATGCCTCGCTGTAAATCTCTTCATTTCTCTTTTGTTGTGAAAATTCATCGATTTGCCATTCAAAAAATCCATAATTTATATATTTTTCATTTGCTAATTTTGTTTCATTCTGCCGAATTTCATTGGCGCATTTCACCATTTCAAGCTGCAACTGAATCTCAAATTCAAACATTTCAATAAATCAATAAATCACCTTTTCATTCCCCTGTTGCAGCCGCTGCTCGCATTTCTCTTTCATCTCCTCAATTTGCTTTGCATCAATAACAAATCAATAATAAATCAAATCAATAATCAAACTTGATTGATTGATCCAATATTTGTCTCCATCTCCATTCTCAATGAGCGATTCTCATTCTTCAATGCCACCATTTCCTCATTCAATTCTTCTATTTCATCTCTGTTCTCAGCCTCTTTCTTTTGAATATTTCCTAGTTTCACCTACAATCACAAATATCAATAAAATTAATAACAAATACAATTTTACATTGATATTGATAATTTCATTACGCAATGTCACATTCTCGTTTCTCATTGCTTGCATCTCATTGCATAGATTACTGATCTGATCGATCAATAATTTGCTATGGCCTTCAGTGTTCTCAATGAGATGGACTTTCATTTCATCCTTTACCACCTCATTCATTTCGCATCCGATTCTATTGAATGGACATTTTATTGGTTGCTCTTTGCATGTTCTCATATGGCTCTCCATCACCTCTAATTCATCTTTGAATTGACAATTTTGCATTGGGCATCTCACTATCACTTCTGAAATCCTTAAATTGGCTGCGTGATCTTCAGAAACATCCTTTTTGAAATTGATCATTTTCTTTCCACAATGTTTTGCTGCACCTGGACAGAATTTATCTTTTCCATCCAAATATTGTTCAATGCAATCAGAACAAAAGCGACAACCGCAAGGAGCATGGCAAGCTTTTATCATTAAACATTTGCAAGTTCTGCATATCAATTCACTGCTGATTTCATTATCAAATTCAAATTTATTCCTCTTCATCATTTCCCATACGCTTGCAAACATTTTATCTAAAATTAACAAAATTTTCAACATTTTACAACAATCATAAAACATACTTATTATATTAATTATTTTCTCTGGCGTTGACAATTTCAATATTTATAATTTGTATTTTGAAGTAGATAAACAAACATTTTAATAATATTGTTTTTTAGCTTTTAGAGCAATTCGAAATATTATTAATGCTATTTTTTTTCTCATTTATTTTAAATATTACAAAATTATTTAAATTATAATTTTATAACGAAATGTAAAATTTTAACATTTTTAACGGCAAATACAAATTAAAAATACATCAAAATATAAAAATAAATATTTTTCATAAAATGCTAATATATTGATCTAATGATCTCGTTATGGTTACAAATATTTGTCTCATATTTTCTGATGTGTACAAGGTTCCTGTGAGCCACATATTGACATTTTCACATTTTATTGTGACAAAGGTGCAATGATAAAATGTTAATATATTGATCTGATATTGATTAGATTTAACACAATAAAAATTAAATTGTAACGAATTTTTGTATAATTTATGAATTCTGTGATCAATGCAATGCCTAATTGACAATTTTAATTGACTCTATCAAATCGTATTGTAGTTCACTGTCCTTGTGCATGCGCTAGTGAATGTGATGGTGCATTTGATGGTGAATGTGCTAGTGGATGTGCGGGAGGGTGCATGTATTGATAGATGTACATAGTAATGGCACAGAATTCGGTCACAGCAGATTCAGCAACAAACCAGATATTTGTTTTTTATTTTTTTAAATTAATCTAATTAACGGACACCATTGAGCAATTGCCAGGACCATTCTGATGCCAATCCACATTAACCGTGTTCTTCTTTCATTGTTCTTTGTTGTGTCATCGAACGCATTGATACATTGTGACGTGACTTATTAGGGGTTTCTATCAAGAATTCTTCCTACAATCGCGAATGCGTAAAAGTTGATGGAATAGATCACAGGGCGTCAGTAGCATTCATCTATATCCATGCCCAGTGTGATAAATGCTTTGGAAACGCTTATTTTATTTAGTCTTCAATATTTGTTTATTGAAAATAAAGGATTTTATGCCATTGCAGAATAAAGTATTTCACACCAACTGACATGGTAAATGGAGGGAATGTTGGGCCACAGGTTTTATCAACAAAGTATAATTGCATATCCCTTATTCCGTATCCTACAAACGTCAATATTAGGAAAGGAAGAATCATTCGCATAGAATATTTAGCTAAGTATTACCTATGGTGTTACCTTGTGTATGAATATGAATTGATGACGAGTTGAGGGAATTTGATTTTATCCTTTCTAGATCCACAATTTGAAGGTGTGGAAACTTGTACACGGACAAGATCCTACACTGACATATCGGATGGCATGCATGAAAGGAGCTGTACAAAACGGATGCTTACTCAGAACAGATAGCGAGGAATCTGTCCCAGACTGAGTGCATTTGTGTAATGTTTATGAGGTCAATGAAGGCGATTTGACTGGATTTTCCGCAATGAGCATGAGTATTGGCACGCGGTGTGACCAAGCTTTCAATGGCTCCTCTACATGGCTGAGATGGATCAGTAAAGCATTAGATGCGACAATGGTATAATGTTAAATTATTATTTATTCTCATTGGTGAGTGAAGGAATAAATAAGTTCCTTTCTATGCTAAGGACATCAGAATAATCAATAATGGCCATCAAAGTAATTTCGTCACCTTCTAGGATATTCCTGCGGCTCTCAGGCAGCTGACACGTGGCATCCATTTAAAATATTACCTCCAGCAATAGTCTGATACAAAATATCCTTCATGTCCATCGGAATGCAAAGTATGGCCATTTCCTGAGAATATATGGCGAGCAATCACCTTGCCTACATTGACCAGTAGTGGAATTTTATTATTTATTTTTCAATATATTAAATGTTCTTGTCGTTGTTGGCTGCCTTCTGGTTTTATTCTCTCTTCCTTGGTTTGTAATCTCTGCCATTCCTGTGCATGTTGTTGTATCCGGTAATCGTTGATATTCTCTGTGCTTCTCATCATGCGTATATTCTGTGTTTGCTGTGGTGCTTGATTCTGGCTTGGTCGCATTAACTGTACTTGTGGTTGTGAATAAAATTTGGTGCGCTCCTGGTATGAATTGATTCATTTTTGGTTATTGATTATGGTTATCTCCATTTTCTCCTTTTGCTATTGCTGCTGCTATTCTCCCTTCCTCTTGCATGGCATTCATTTGTGCCGGGAGGTGAAGCTCGCATCTTGTGGCCCAATCTATGGCTTCCTCCTGAGCCTTGCACATTTGACATCCTACCGATGCTCTCACTAATTCTAGGCGTGATTCTTCTATAAAATAGCCGATCAGATTTCCTTCCGGTAATTTTCCATCCATGGCTGTCCTTGCCAATCGCCGTAATTCGCTTGCGTATAATGTTAATGACTCGTTCGCTCTTTGTTTCCTACTTTCCAGTTCACCTAATGCTTGATTGATGGGTTTGCTAGTTCCAAAGGTTTTCTTCAAAAATGTTCTATGCTGTCCCAATTGTCTAATTTCGTATCCCTTTCTCTAGCTTCTAGATATACCTCTAATGCGCTGTCGCATAAAAATAACGGCATTCTTTTGCTGATGGCTTCCGATGTCCACCGTGATATACACCTCTAAATTTTTCTTTATATTTCTCATCCTTCACGATTACTGGTAAATCGTTTGTCATGAATGTGTTTTGTGTTTCCTCTATTTCTCTTAGATTATTCAGTGATGTTGTTAAACTATTGGCTATATTTATTATGTTATCCTTGCTTCTTGATCGGTTTATTGTATACTCCGGTGTTGGATTTTCCTTGTCGTCTATTTGAGTTCTGTTCGTTTTTCGTGGTCCTTGTGATGATCCTCTCTTATGTCGTACTGATCTCGATCTTTTGAGTTTTTCCAAACTGATTTACTGAAAATAATAAATCGTATTGATTACTTGCGGATTTGAGCGCTCTTCGATTATCCGTGGTTTATCCCTTGCGTTCCTGGTTCCTTTCCACTTTGTACGGGTTCTGGATTGGTTTGTTCTGATTTGCTGTCGAGTTTCTTCGAATTCCTTCTGTGTGGGTTCTGAATTGGTTTGATTGGATTGATATCTACAATGAAAAATATGATATCGTGTTGCATTTGCTTACACGAATCTTCCTCCGCTATCGGTATATTAGCGATCTTCTTAGTAATAGTCGCTTGCACGTAGACCTTGTGCAGGGCCTCTGATTGTTCTTTGATTAATAGCCGTAATGAGCGACTCTCTTCGATCATACTATCGCGGCAGTGTTCGGCCCGCGCCAACTTTAATCGTACCTCCTTCATTTGCGCAGGAGAAAAGTAGGTTCCCTCTAGATGATCCGATTTCTTTTTAGCAATCCTATCTGAGCCTGCAGGGTGTTAATGATGGCATTCTTATCGGCGCACGAGAAGCATGGCCGCAGAATAGTTGAAACTGTTGGATATTTTGACATTCCTAAAACAACCAAGTAAAGACAGCAAATTCATGCAATATAAGGACAGGCGTAGCAATAAATCATAATACGCAATCATATCTCATGGTCGTCGACGCCAATTAGAAGAACAATAAAAATATATCAACTTCGTCCCATACCTTTGCGCTAGAGAGGTCTCCCATTTTTGACGATGCCAACCCGTAGGCTCGTTAACCCAAAACGGAATTATTTTATTTAAGTAAATGATTTAGTTCCCTAGTTCGTCGCTTAGTAAGTCGCTTAACCAGGTTATATTGTGGGTCCCTGCATAAAATATCTAATAATTTAATTAACTCATCAAACTCCAACTATCTAATTAAGTTAACCGATATCATGCATTCGTTGGAAGAAACTACTCGGGTGACGCATCGGAATTATCTATTCGTAGGAAAAGGCATTCCCAATGAAATTATATTACTCGGTTTTTAGAATAAATCAAAAACCTACTAGAGAGAACAATTGTATACAACCCACCCTTTGTAATTATCCAAATGGCTAACTGGATTCGCTAACTGCAGCTTTCTGTTCATTATTTATCATTACGGGCACCCTCTTCATTATGGTTATTATTATTCTAATTATTGATATTAATTCCGTTACCCTGATCCTTGGGGTCATCATTGTATGTATAATCAGAGCTTTTATTATTTGTTATTATTATCGGTTATTACAAATGAGCCTATCCTTATAATTCTGATGGTTACTAGCATTATGAGTATCGTAGTAGTTGCTATTACTATCATCATTCCCTCATGAGTGGTATATTCGCTTAATTTGTATTCAGTATATGATTATCAATTATTTTACATCTACAATTACAAATTGAGAACTGGTCACCAGCGCTTTGATTAAATGCCCGTCTATCTATCTACGTGTGAGAAAACAACACGCAAATGTCGCACACTTTATTACCCGTCGGATTAGACTCGTATCGTGTTACTGCTGTTATCTACTAATCATATATAGTGATTATGTCATTTTGACACCGCATGCCATACAGAAAATCAATTCTACAGTTGATACGGCGCTACTCATGAAAGGGTTTGTTTGGCTGTCATTTTTCTCTACGAACGCATTCTCGTCTAGATCGTATTCTCCAGAAAACTACTAATCATCGGATTGGATTCTATATTGCGAAGAGATCTAATGAAAGGTGGATACGACAACTTCAAGAAAAATTTCGAAATCGAATCTAAATGGTACGTGAAATTTTCCGATGAAGATTCCCTACCCCTGGAGACGACGCCTGATACATTGAGGTTTAGAAATGCGGCTTTAAAATTGAAAATTCGTTTCTGGATGAAGAATGAACATTGAACTACGGGCTCCCCCAGTCATTGCGAGTACTTTCGTTCTCTCGGTAAGGAAATTGTAGTTTTACTTTACTATAGATAAAGTTACCGTTCATGTCCTGTGGCGACAGATCAGTGGAGAAACCCCCACAAGATGACCCGATCCCAACCACTGCGATGCTGAAATTCCGTCCGACCTGCTGGCAAGAAGAACAACCAGTGTCCCTCGAGCTGTAGCCAGCCGAAGTCGTTATTTGTCATTTTCAAAAATAAATCCTTCTAGCTCGTATTCAATCATTATAAGGTCACCCATAAATCAAATTTAACTGTTTCCTATATCTTCAGTAATAAAAAATAGAATCATCATTCACAAATCATTTATTTAGGAAACAATTACGTTTGTTATACATTTATTTGTGCAATTCAACAAAAATATAAAACTGTAATTTAATAGAAAAGAACACGAACAATTATAAATTTTCAAAATAATTTACGTATGTGAATATATATAAGAAAAATCATACAAATAGAAGTTTACTTTCTGCCAAAAATCCGGATTAATAAGAATAAAATGATTCTCTGCTCGTGAAGTCCGTTTAAAACGTTGAGCCTTGAGTGATTTATCGGCTGTATGAATAGGTAGATAGTTGGATGTAGATTGTCGTACCTAAGTTTGTTGATTGTTAACATTGAAATTTTTGTTTCAATGTTGCCCTTATATAGTCGGTTGTGAAATGCGCGGGCCAATCAGAATTGAGGCGCCGTTAATTTATTTAATTTAATTTAAATTCTATGTTTTTTGTTATTTTTCTTATACTTTTATTTATTTTCTTAATTTTTCTAATAAATACCTAATTTTGATGTTGTTTTCTTAGTTTAATCGGTTTTCCTATCTTGATTTTTTATTTTTTGTTTTAATTCTTTTATGTTTAATTTATTGCTGCACCTTTATTGTGTTTTCTAATTTATTTTCTAATTTATTTGTGATGTTTTTATTGTTTCTTATTGTTCCTTTCTCATTTTTCTTATTTANACATAGAACAGTTACAAATGCAAATCAAACTAATCTATCAGTGGATAGAATGCAGCCATCTCAGCCAGATTGCGAATTGAATTGCAGCGAATGCTTATGCGATAGCAACTCATCACTCCTTCATATCTCTCTATCAGTGCTGCCTAATTTCCCCATGTCCCCCTTGCAGTTGCTCCCGTAAGCAATACCGAAATAGTAACAAACGTGATGCATAAATTCACAATTATATATAAGATTATTTCACCGCTTGACCATTTGACATTTTTGATTCCTTTCAGTAAATTTCAATCTGATAATTTCCCCATATAAATTCATCATATATAATACATGGCGACTCTATGAATGACATATATCAAATGTTAGGGATCATTGTAGATATATTTTGGATTGACATTTTACATTATGAAAATATTTCAATGTTTTATTACAATTATACAGAAATCTGTTTGTGAATGATAATTGTATTAGGTTGGTAAATAAGAAATGTCGGATTTTACTGGTTGCCTTTAAAAGAAAATAACTCATTTCATAATAAAGTATATTAATTAGAATAAAATCCGTTAATATCTACATCCTTTTGACCTCTAGAAATAAGTTTGCTTAATTTCAGCAAATATAAAAATCGCGTCCGTTAGCTGTATTCAGGTCAAATGCCTTGCTCATATTGCTTTCAGGCCTCGTTTATATTCATAAAGATAAATTGCTCTGATTTCGTTCCTTTTCATAATTGATGAATTACCTTAAAATATATAAAAAATTACTTATATAAACATAAAAATTGTCATCAAATTACTGAGCTGGATTCAAGGTATAAAATGATATACAATATGGCATTAAATAATGAAGTATTAAAACAAATATTATACGTTACAATTCAGCTACGCAGTAAACGACATTCCTTATTTATCAACCTAATAATAAGTGTGATGAAATTTCACATAATAACCATTTAACTACCCAATGAAGATTTTTAAAAATAATTTTTGTTTTCGACATTTCAATGGCAAGAATAAATAGAAAATGTTTTTGAAAAGATGAAAAAAGCCAAAACAATAATTACTTATCGAAAGAAAAATGAATCTTTATGTTGCACAGTCAGTCAAATTCCAGTCAAAAACTGATTTTTATTACTTGTTGCGGTACGAAAAGCTTAGACTTTTAAAATTTGATGATCTAATTTACTGTGGATTGTGATTTTGAGTTTTAAAATTTTACAAAATTAAATATAATTAAATATAATATTTTATAAAATTAAATAATCTCTTCCGCATTAATTGCAAAGATTTCAACAAAAAATATTGAAAACAATAAAAAAATTGTCAAAACAATATAAATTATTTTATTGTTAAAAAAACTGTAAAAAAGTTTTGAAATTCAATCAAGATCCAATCAAAAGACAGATAATTCACATAATTGACATACAAGATATTTTCTTGGGATTGCAAAGAACTATTTCATAGTCGGAAATACAATTTCTGTTTATAGTAAACTTTACACATAAAGCAAAGATTTTCCGGGAAATTGTTTCGAAATAGTCGAAAATGTTTTCATTTGTATTAAATTTATTATTTGCAGTAAAAGGCTTAAATTATTATTTAATTGTTTAAATATTATTATTATTATTATTATTATTATTATTATTATTATTATTATTATTATTATTATTATTATTATTATTAATATTATTATTATTTAAAAATTATGTCTCGTTAGTGATACATACCAATTATATTATGTAAATAAATGGTTTTCTGTTGTTCATAATCCGTATGCATTTCATCTTAATGTCTTTACGATATATTAGTTCATTTCGATTGGATAAAAAACAAATTAATTCCACTACTGAAACTTTCATTCCTGGAGCTCTACAAGATTCAGACCTTTGCTGGCTAAATTCAGGTATTACTCGAATGAATGGATATCGGATTCTTTTTGGTAAATTTTACATCACTTTAATGTCTCATTTAATTTATTTTTGTAGACAAGTTTTTATGTTATTTCTTGTTCTTTTGTGTTTTTGGGAATTACAAAGACTAAATTCATTCAATTCACTTCTTTGGTAATGAAATTGTTTGCTTTTGGGACAATTTTTGGTTTAATAGCACTTTTTCTGATTGCTGGTAACAGAAACCGAGCAATAAAAGTAGCAGACATTTATCAGTCCGCAAATTACCTAGGGATATTTGTCCATGCCTTCATGTGTCAGCATTCTTTGCCGTCTATCCTCACTTCATATAAAAGAAAAAACAACATTTATGCCACTTTTTTATTCAATTTTATCATAATTCTTGTTTTCTATCTTGCCTTGTCGATAATTTCAAGCTTTGCCTTTGAAAATGTTGGGTCTGTCATAAGTTTAAATTTCCAAACATGATTTAACCTCCATCAAACTACAGTTACAAATAGGGGACTTTAGATTCGTAGGGGACTTTAGTAGTATGATGTAAGGACTCCAGGACACTTTCAAGGTCATCCCAATGTCCAGATCAAATATAGGTCAATTGAATTATTTATTTATTTTTTAAATTTAATTTTCATTTAATTACTTCTATTTTATTTTTTTTTAATATTATTAATTAATTACTTTAGTTAATTTTCAATTTATTACATTTAATTAATTAATTATTTTATTAATAATTACTTACGCTATTTAATTGATTTCTTTTTGGTTTATCTCTTAATAAATTTTATTTATTAATAATATTATTATTGTATTTATTTATTAATATTTTATTTTTATTATTACTTTTTTTTAAATTAATTTTTAATTAATTATTTAATTATTTTTTTTATTATTATTATTTTACATTTACATTTAATATATTCTAACAAGAGTGTAAATTGTAACAATAATATTTCAATTGATCAAAATATAATTATTAATTATTAGAATTATTATAAAATAACGCTTTGTTAATTTAAAATAAAATGGGCAATTTCAGAAAGAAAACAATGTTTTTCATGAAAAATAATAATTCTTATATAAAACTAATTATCTATATTAATTGGACAAATGAATTATTAAATGATAAAACAAATTTTAATTAACAAAGTCAAATTATTCACAAAATATATATTTTATTATTATCACATAAATTTAATTGTTAAAGTGCTTGTTTCGATTTGCATTCATTTATAGACGGAGCAGTTGCGATATGAATTTGACGAATCTTATAGTGACCGTAGGCATAGCTTTCATTACAATTGAACCGATACCTTTTATCATCCAAACATTGGAGAGCTCGTTTTTCTGTCATGAAAGTATACAACTGATGATTGACACTTCCTATTCTCTTTTGTTGGATGCTCACTATTCCACCATCAGTATACACTTTTTATAGGCTTCATGTGTAAGATTAGAGTTTGTAAGTCTTATTCCTTTGGCTTTTAGAGTTTCTTCATCGCCTTGACATATACAATTCACATCTACAATGTGTATGTTATTATTTCTGTTGGATTTGATTAGCAGATCAGGTTTTAGTTTAGTATCTATTCGTATCTACGCTTGCATGTTTATTCCTGCGTGCATAAATTTGGCAGGACAGTGGTTGAATACGGGTGTTAGCGCTTGATTGTGGGCCAAGCAGTGTGCATTTTGTTGATTTATTTCCTTTTAATATATGTGGGGAATAATTCAGTATTCAATAAATTGTTTCTAGCATAAATTAGGAATAGAAACTGCGAGTCTGTCAAATTATCTGCTTTCACTAATAGCTTTGGCTATATATTTCTGTGCCATTTCTATGCATTTATTAGAGCTATTTTATTATGAAGTTCTTCAGATATGTGGTGGAGATTGTCTATGAAGCAGTATTTACAGTTCTCGCGATGTTTTATTCCTAGCTGTATAATACTTTCAATTTCTTTAATTTTAATAGATTTGCCATATTTTATTAAGAGCCTGATCGATGATTTTCTGAATTTCGAAAAATGTGAGGCTTTTTTGAAGTTGGCGGATAAATCACCATTTAGCCAGGAAAGTGCTGCTTCGCAATTGTTTTTTCCTCTCGCTTATGTTAGTTCTGATATTATTAGTTTCCTGAAACCTGTCATTCGAGTTTAAGGAGCGTGTTGGATGTATAATGCTCTGAATAAGGTATTCATCTATAGTTCTGTTGTGATATTTTATCTAGCAATACTTCTCTAATCACTGCTCTAAATTTTTGGTCGAAACCCATTACTGCTTTCTTTCTCTTTGAATCGAGTATCGAATGATTTATTTCACAATTGCGGAAGGTGAACATTAGCTGTGAGTGAATAAAGATTTGATAGGCTGAGATTTTCTGTGCTGGGTGTAGGGGTGATTGGCAGATCTTCATAGTGTCTATGAGTGCTTGTTCTAGCCTTCCGTCTATATTATGTATATGTTTATCAGATAAATCGGCTCCTAAATATCTGTAAATATTCCAGTCGTTTTTATTAAGGAGAAATATCCTGATTTTGATGGTTTAAAATTTAAATTTACTTTTTGTGCAAGGCTAACTGTTTCTGCCAGTGCTTTTTCAATTGATATATATGAGTCAGATACTGGTACGATATCGCCTGCGTAAGCTAATATGCTGATTTTATGTCCATGGAAATGAAATGGATTGATTTCTTAGGATATTTAGTATAAAATCAATTGCTAAGCAGAACAAAGTCATAGATATGGGGCAACCTTGTTTAACCCCCTTTATAAAAGGTAATGAAGATGATTTTTCTCCTTCACATTCAAAGAAAATCTTTACGCCATTATACATATTTTTATTAGATTTATGGTTTTATCGATAAGATCCATTTCTGTTAAAGTGTGCCATATGAGGCCATGTTTGATGGATCCGAATGCGTCTTGAATATCCAGCTATATTATGTGAATGTCTTTGTTGTTTCATATGGAATAATCTTTATCATATTATGCTCAGCACATCCGTCAGGTGCTCCAATTACGTTTTGATTAGGGGTAAACAAATTACCTTTTATCCATTCTAATATACGCTTATTTATTATGGATGCAAAGATACGGCAAGCCGTGTTCATTATTGCAATATGCCTCCAAGAGTTTGCTCCATGACTCAGTTCGGAATCCCTTAATAGTTTC
The DNA here is from genome assembly GCA_959609185.1 of Schmidtea polychroa. Classification (NCBI taxonomy): domain Eukaryota; kingdom Metazoa; phylum Platyhelminthes; order Tricladida; family Dugesiidae; genus Schmidtea; species Schmidtea polychroa. The sequence continues at coordinate 23,609 of CAUHTR010002482.1, forward strand.
ATTATCTCCTCTTTAGGTTTAATTTTAAATTTAAATCTTTTAACAGATAAAAGTTTGCAGTCAGATTTTAATTTTTTATGAATTACATCGGCCTTTTTTAGGCGAATGATATCATTATGGATTAATGTTACCATTAATCCTTTCCATTTCATTTAAGGCAAATTGAGTATCAATTTTGTTTGTGTTTAGTTGTGTAGCTAAGTTATTTATGAAGGATGAGATGATGGCAGATGAAATAGGCTGATTCAGATAGGTCATTACATCTGGCGTATTCTATATGGATCTTGGTTTCTTTTTTCATCGCCACCTCGAACTGAAGGAGACTATAAAATATTCATTGGCTGTCCATCATAGAAATAGCAACGTGTATGATTACGTCACCATTAGCTACCCAAAAATTGTGTAATGCATACAAGAGGGGTATTGGCAAGGAAAGCTCATAGTATACTAGTGGGTAAATAAACAATTAAGTGAAGGTTTCAATGCCTTACGAGTCGTAAGTTACGACTTAAGGAATCGTGCCATTTTGTATTTCATTGTAACCTTTTGTGGATCTCAATTTGCTAATTCTGTCATTTTTATTGTTGACACACAAAGATATTTTCAGGTATTTCTTTTTCATTTATTTACCTTTTCCTATAGCGCTTATGTGAAAATACGGAAAGATAAATTGCCTAAAGGTTCATAATTACATATTAGTTTGTGTGAGTTCAATATTCAATAATATGGCCGAAAAATAAAAATTCCTTATGCGGTTCAGTAAATTAGTCAAACTATTTGAATTTAAAGAAATATAAAAACAAAATTGTATTTTTAATCATTCGTCAGCTAGATCAAATAAATCTGGTTCCAAATTGTACTCGTTCTGAGTTGGTGTTGAATCTTCAAATATCGAATTATAGTGAAACCTCTCTAATAGGACCACCCTTGGTTCCGGACCAAAAGTGGTCTTTACTAGAGGTGGTCCTATTAGAGAGGATTTTATTTTTATAAAGAAAACTAGACTTAAATTGAAGATTTTATTATAAAAATTCATCTAATGTTGTTTGTCTCTTCGATTTGGCTTCACTGTTATCAAAAACTATCATATTCGTCAAATTTTTTTCAGCTTGAAACATTATGTCAACTAATTTATTGTCACCCAGTTTCATTCCAAGATTCTTAATCTGCTGAATATAAGATAAAGATGTTTTTAAATCAATTTTTGGTAAATCAGATTCTTCTTCGTTTGGATCAGAAACCTCACTTGATGCATCATCCAAACTAGTGTAAAATCAAAATTGTATATTTAATCATTCATCAGCTAGATCAAATAAATCTGGTTCAAAATCGTACTCGTTCTGAGTTGGTGTTGAATCTTCAAATATCGAATTAATAAATTCGTTTCGGAATCTCTCACCATAAATATCATGTTAATATATATGCCAATCCCCGAAATTCTCCGAAAACCCAGCTGATTGAATAGAGTTTTTTATGTTTTGGATAGACATAGAGCCCAAATCATTACTAATCCAAAGATTCACAAGCCCTTGGCTGCGAACCATGGGGTTTCCACGTCTTGTGTATTCTATTTCCTCAGAGTTTTTCCAAATATTAATAAAACTGGAAATTCTGTCTTTAAATTCTTTAAAAATCCCAATATCTCCTGCTTGTAAATAGGCGGTTAATCCGCCGGGTATTACAACAGGTTTTATATTTCTTTTTCTGCACTGCTCTTTTACACGTTCTGAAATATGAGCACGGCAAGAATCCCATACAATACATTTTTCTTGACTAGCAAGCATTGGAAACATTAAATTTATCCATCCAATTATTAAATATTGATTTACCCATGCTTTTTCTTGTGTAACGTTATAAATATTGGTGAGCGAATTAATATTTTCAAAAGAATTTTTTCCTTTGTGAATAGCAAGAGGTACAGCCTTTCTTCCATTAGCCCAAACTGACACAAATACTGTTATTCGCATGGAAGAAAACCCTGTTGATTTCATTATTACGTGTCTCCGTCCTTTTAAATCAACTGTATGGGTCCTATTATCTTCGATATAAACAGCTGTTTCATCCATTAACAATTCATTAACCTGCAGTCGAGCATATTCCTGAGAGTGTAGAGTTTCGAATGGGATAAAACGGTACGTTTCTTTTGTAATGAGCGAAATTGTCTTTGGGATTGCGTCCTTCGACGCCTGAGCCGCAAACAATGATGCTTCTAAGGCGGCGGTCGCGTCTCGACGCTTCTGGTTCTTCTCTGCCCGAGAGGGGCGTTTCTGTTTTCTGGCGATGTTGCAGTAGGATTAGAAACCTGGACGGGAGTTGCATTCTTAGTGCTCGACATTAATGCGCTAGATTCATTTGATGATCCGGACAAGACTGGATGGGCTATAAGTGGAAAACGACTTCCATGTCAGTTACAATTGGTTACTGGAAATTAAGATTCATCAACTCGGTGATGTAGTGGGAACACGTTGGTCCGTCCTTAATGGGATATTTCCGTACTCTTCTATCAATTTCGGATTCCGAATACACCTTGTGCAAGGCTTCCGACTGAGCCTTGATAGTCAATCTCTGACATCTACTTTCTTCAAGGAGACTTTCTCTGCAGTGCTCTAATCTCAATACCTTGGTTTTCTCTTCCTTCATTTGTGGCGGGGAGAACCACGTACATTCGTATGTTTTAATGGGTTTCTTCAAAGCCCCTATGTACTCGTGCAGTTTCTTTATGTCGGCATTTTTGTCTGCTCAGGATAAACAGGGTCTTGGCCCTTTCAGCGGTAGACTCGGCTCGCACATAACTGAAAGTAAAATAAGGAAAGTTGAACGGTCGTAGAAGATTGCATCTTTGCAACAATTCCTTTCCCTTTACCTTGTCTACAGCTTTAATACTCTTTACTCCTTACATTATACTAAGCAAATTTCATCTCTGGAATTGAAATCATTAATGGCGAGAATTGATAACTGAAAATTTTATTTTACAAATTATCAAGATTCAATCATGGCGGAGATTTTATATTTTATCAATTACAATATCTGTGTGAAGGGCGTGACAGGCATTATCATTTATGGTACAATTACACTTTGGTCAGCANTAACTGAAAATTTTATTTTACAAATTATCAAGATTCAATCATGGCGGAGATTTTATATTTTATCAATTACAATATCTGTGTGAAGGGCGTGACAGGCATTATCATTTATGGTACAATTACACTTTGGTCAGCAATAAAACAAAATTGTATTTATGGGAGAAGATTTAGAAAATTAAATTGGTATCATTATCAAACATTTTAATCACTCTGGGTTATTTGTCCAGTTACTGCATTCTGTGACATTTCAAGCTATCGACGTGCGTTTCACATCTAAATGTCTATGTTCAAAAATGGATTGGTGAATTTCTGTGTAAAAATCAAATGATTTCCTATCTAACGAAGAAGAATGACAAAAATCTGGCCGTCTAGAGTAGTTAGTCGTTCCATAACAAATCTAATTGTCTCATATTCGAAATAGCCGCTGATATAGTTTTTAGATCAACAAGTGGATTATATATTTCCTATCAGACTATCTCGATGGATTTTAAACTTTGTCCATGATGATCGAACTTTCTCCACAATTTCTGCAATCCTCTAACTATGGAAACGATTGAAAATCTGTAAAAACCTCGTGGTACTATTCTCGAAAATCTGTGATCGACAAATTTATGCTGACTGCCACTCGATGAAGGCACTTATTTTCGACCGTAATTATCTACATTAATAAATCATAAAGATAAAAATGTGAATAAATAAAATAATGTAGACAAATTCATTGTTTTTAATAAATCATAAATATACTAAATTTACCTGACGACCATGTCCTTTTGATTCTGAGTATGATGCAGCACATGCGACTTTATTAATGAAGTCCATTTTCCAACAATATTCTAATCGAAATCCTCTGGTTGTTCCTCGTTATAATTTCTTCGCACGGTTTTATCATTATGATCTCATTGCATATCCGTGGGAACTTTCAGAATTATTATTTTATGATTCGCATATCTTCGGTTCAGGGGCATCATACCCAGAGCTTCCAAACGGCATCGTGCCAGTCCCGTGAAGAGAATAGAAAATGCAGGTGTATCATCAAATATAATATTTTGTTTAATGAAATTTATACATCCATTAAAAGTTATTACTGTTACTCATTCATAAAATTAAAACCATCAATAATTGTAAATAATTACTTGATTCTTTAACGGGCTTAATTCAAACGGTTAGACTGAACTATATATATTGATCGCTCTCGTTGTCGACTGTAATCGAGTTAATTCCGGTAAGTAGTTGTTCTTTGATTTCCTAAGATTTGATGATCACTACTAAATGAGTTTGGTGATGATTTTCTATAAGCTGATTCCTAAGTGCTATGAGTTCCTATAATGCATTTGATAGAGTTGATTCCTGTAATGATTTGTTAGAAGTTTTAAAATGTATAAAATTTTATCTGTAAGGATTTATTAGAAGTTAATTGAATGCCTTAGTGATTATCTTATATAGTATATTTTGTCTAATCAGGGCTAAGTTGTGTTGTGTTTTGGATATTTTTCTTTATTTTTTATTTTTTAATTGTTTTTATTAGGTATTATTTTGTTTTATTTTTCTATTTTATTGTTTTATTTATTTTGTAGATTTTCGTTAATCTTTTTGTGTGTAATGATCTATTACCAATTTTCTTCTAATTTTATTTTATTAATTCTTATTTTTTTAAAATTATTTTCTCTTTTTGTCTGTTGTTTATGGTTAATATCTTATACTTAATTCTATATCCTGTGATTCTTATTTTTTCACTGTTTTCGTTTTGTTTTATTATTTGTTTAATTTTTCCTATTAATTCTTTCAATTCTCTTTATTTTTAGTTTGTTTTTACTTAGTTTATTAAATGTTAAGTTTATTTGCTTAATTTTTTTTACTTTCGACTTTTTCCTTATATCTATTTCAGTCTAACGTCACTTCCAATTTAGCCCAACATTATTATCAATGCAGATTGTGCTTTATTCGCTTCTTTGTTCTTATACCACTGCTGAAACAGATTGAATATACGAGCAACTATCTCTGTCGCCGAAAAAGCTTTTTGCCTTATAACATGAATTTCCAAGCTCCCTATATGAAATCACTTTTTTCTTAAAAGCAATTGTAAATGTTCTTTTTTCTTTGGGATGATTTAAAGAAAAATTTATTTTAGAAATTGTATTATTGATATAAAAGAATATTAAAAAATCATTAAATATTAATGGTCATATTATTTATTAGTATGAATTTTTATCAAAAAGAAATGATTATATTATTAGGAATAGTCATATTATATGGAGTTATCCGTTAAATGACAATAAGACAATTTTATCTTAATATTTAGCTTAAAATATAAACATTTCTGTAAAAATGATCGAGTAAAGAGTTGATTAACAAATAAATTTTTGACTTTGTCAGTATAAAATATTTATTTATCATCAATATCGTGGCCACCTTGAGTGAATAAGTTCTCATTACTATCAGAGCATTAAATCATCATATTTATCATTATCATAATTCTCTTGATTGCTACTCTAATATTCATTTTTACTATCCTGATCATTACGCGTAACATTTGAGCTTCACATGAAAGGTATCTTTGAGATGACCACCATCATTGTTGTGGCTACGGAAATTGTGAATATGATTGTCGGGACAGCATCGATGATGGCCATTTCCACACGATTACAGAAATTAAGTTTATCATTGATAATTTAATAGAAACATTGTTTTAGAGTAAAATATAACCCACCTATTGCCCCTTAATCAATTTATACTGCTATTATTATCACTCGCACTTTGTACAAAACAAAGTTTTAACCGTAAATATTCAAAATAACAGTGGATCCTTCAATGGAAAAGTTGTTATTGTCCCATCCAGATAACGCCAAAACGTTACACTGGAAGAACGAATCAATACATAGCTGTGAGAGGAGAACCGATGAGTGATGCAAGATCTAGAGATTACCATCCAAAAGCAAGCCCAGTGGCTATCCGTGATGAGAGCAGGCATTCATGTGAATAAAGGCGTTCCACCTATTTAGTAATGGAACTTATTAGGATGTTCATCCTGTAAAACATTAAAATCAGTTTTTCTTTCCATAAATTTTATTTCAGTAAATATCAGAATCAAATTATATCTTCTTTAAACTTTCTTATTTGAACAAATTTTCTACGAAGATATTTTTAATTAAAATATCTTCTTATATTTTTTTTAAAAATTAATCTAAAATTTAATTTTTAAAATTTTCAATTTAAAAATTTCTTCATCATAAAACTTCCTCATAGAACTGTTTCCCGCTATTTCCTCTGACATCACGAGGCTACCCAATCAACAACATTGACTTCCTCTATAGAAAACAAGAAGTCAGCAAAGCCTCATGGCATAAACTACAATGAAAAACGATCCGGAATCTGCTCGAACAAGCCTACCAGATTGGAAACATTGAGAATTTGATGCTTAATGAATATTTCCTTTTACTTATTTATTCATTTGATTCTGTCGCTTGCCTAATTTGAAATAAAGTTGTTTTTTAATCCAAATGCAATTTAAAGCATTTCATTTTGAATCTAAATAAATTTTAAAGCTAAATTCGTCATAAATGGAAATAAGCAGCTGATAGGAAACCTTTGATAGTTTAATGTTGCTTTTTCAACTTCAAATCTTCATTTATTTAAGCACAATTCCAAATCCAACATAGTGATGATAGGGATCTATGAAAGGATGCTTGTGAAAATTACCATAAATAATTATTTACCACAACAAATAACTTATCATTATAGCGTTTATTAAATTTCACAAATAAATAAAATAAATTGAGATCATAAAACCTTCCCAATGTTCATAAAATTCATAAAGTTCATAATAAAATTTAATGCTGCGATCGTTATTGTTTTATTCTTTCCTGGCAATTCTTGCTATTTATTTTTTGTTTTTAAAATTTAATATTTCAATTTTTAATTATGAAAATAACAACAACAACAGACATCTGACAATAAAAGGGCCACCAACTAAATTTCGGCACCAGTGTCGCTTGTGATGGGCATTTAGCGGTAAAATCAATAGTTATGCGGAGTTATGAAGAAATACGGTAAAGTGTGTGTAACGGCAGGAAAAGGCCTACATTCGCAAAGATAAATATAAATTGTTCTCACAACTCGTAACCCATCTTTTGAAATTGAGCTCACCTGCTTAATGATTTTCAACAATTTGTACATTCTAAACAAGGCTGTTGGCATGGGTATATTGATGGTAAAATGTAAAATATTCATATAAGCGTTTAAGTATGAGCTAATGAGAAATCTATCAGCGACTCTAGGACATTAAAATAACACTCGCCAGATTCTGAGTTATTTGCCAACTGAAACTCTATTAATATTCCAACGTAGCAGGAATTTATGAAAGGGAAAGGGGTTGGAGTTGAGAAATATTTATTAATATTATGGTCAAATATTTCAAGCGTGGACGTATGAGGATTTTGAAGGCGCGAAGCTCTTCATGATAAAGGTGTCTGTATTGATAATGACGTTATTCGCTGACTCCATTAGGTACAGAGATAACTTATTGAACATCAGAAAAAAATAGCCAAAATAAAATTTAAGAAAATAAATAATCACAATGTACTGAGAGTGTAGACTATAGAGTAAAGACATATGTCACATTTAATATTTACAATAAAATAAAATAAAAAAGTGTCTTTATATTTCTAATGTAGGTGGATGATCTTTTAGGCACTTGACGTCGACAAATATTTGAACATTTAAAATGCAATAGGAGGTTTAACCCCCTTAACCCCCGTCCTCGGTTAAGCCACTGATGCCAAAACTTGTAAGTTTGATTTTAATAATCTTCAACTTCTGATGTACCTATTGAATTTCAAGTTCCAAAAAAATTTCTTGCATCCTTTCGAGTTAAGATCCACCTGGTTTCCTTATTATCTTATATTTTTTATAATTTCAAGATTTCAAGATAAATTTCGTTGTTTTATTAATAAGTAAACTTCATTCATAAAATTTATCAAATTTGTGAATTTAAATAATAATTTACATGAAATCCTATTTGTTTTAATAATAAATTAAATTTAATAATAATTTAAATTTAACGAATGAAAAAGTGAATAAATTTATGAAATGTTTCATTATTTAATATTAAATCATGTCACTAGCTCTTTAAAAGGATCTCATTACTAATGCAAATGGTGTGGGAAGCAATACAGAGTAACTATTATTATTATTATATTAACAATAATATTATTAGTAAATCGGACTCGAGATTGATATAATTGATATTGATATTGACAATTTGCTGAGAGCGCTGCGCCACATAGAACATTTACAAATGCAAATCAATCTAATATATAATCTAATCTTTAAGAATCTTTTAACTTCCTCATAGT
>CAUHTR010002483.1:0-18667 GCA_959609185.1 Schmidtea polychroa
TAATAGGAGTTAGATATCTTGTTGTTTTAATAATTAGGAATTTGCGGTTTTTGTGAATTAATTAAAACTTGTTATTTATAAATTCTTTGATTAAATATATATTGTTAGTTTCAAGATTTTTGCTGCAAATTTAAAGATGGATCTAAAGATGGATTTAACTGGCGACCACGCCGAAAATCAAAATATCAACGCCATTTCGAAATCGACAAAATCGCTAATGGAATGCCTACCGAAATCATGCCAAGACATGCTCACACTGAACATCAGACGATATGATGGATGAGGTTTAAAAGAAGCCGAAGAATGGATCAGAGATATAGAAGAATGGTTGCTGACAAATGGACAGCGATTGACAAGCACTTTCGATGTGTTATTAGTGGCAGAAGCAAAGACATTGTGGGGAAACGTCAGAGAAACAGAAACAACAGATGTAAAAGCCAAAGCGTGGTTCTTAAATACGTTCACAATTACAAAATCTATAACTGACAAAATCAGAGAATTGGCAGCTATGGAACAGGAAGATGATGAAAGGTTTGCAGCTTTTGAGATACGGCTAAGAAAAGCTTTAGCTGAAGTTGTAAATTCAGGACGATCAGAAGAAGATATTGTTCAAGACCTCATCGCAAATAAAGCACGCGATGCGAGACTGCGGGAGATACTATTGACGAAACCAGAAACAAAAATTGAAGAAACGAGATCATTGGCGAAAATATTTGAAAGTAACAAAAATGGAAACCATAAAACAGAATTTGTTAAAGCAATCGGTCAAAGAACATACGCTAGCGTGACTAAGGGAGGGCAGATGAGAATTCAACAGAATAGCCAAAATCCCATGCCTACATCACCACAAAGAAGGCAATCAGAAGACCGATTTAGTCACCACAGATCAAGAAGAGACGAATATCCTATACGCGGACCAATGCAATATGAAGGAAATACCCATGGTCGTCGAGAACAATCTCCAAGAGAACAATTCTTGAGAAATGCGAGAATCCAGAATAGCTCAGAAAGGAAGCTGTCAACAATATCCACGAAGAATATAGCAAGGAGGCTGTACAACAAAAGTAGAGGACTACCACAAGCATCGGTCCCAAAATTAACGGTAGGTGATTGTTTTTGCTGTGGCGAAAAGGGACACAGAAGGTATGAGTGTCCACTGGGAAATAAATGCCTGATATGTGGCAAGGAAGATCACGGTTTCCGAGATTGTTTTTCGTTACGGAAAGAGGTTCCACACCGATATCAAAGGATAGCGTGCATAAAAGAAGAAGATTCAAAATCTGAAAGAAGAGATTACACCGAGAACAGCCAGGATTTCAGAACTGCTCACAGCGACATGGAAGATCGATACAATGTCCCTGAAAAATATACTATATTGAGAGAAGACGGAAAAACAACAGCGACTCCATGGGTTTCATTTCGTCGGTGGAGTCAAGACAATAAATTGTGAAATAAGAAATGAACGACGAAGAGGCGAGGCAGAAGAAGAGATGTACCAGACGAAAGATGGAAGAAATTGGAGTAAAATAATGTTGAATAATGCCGAAACAGAGATGTTATGGGATTCTGGAGCATCAGTAACAGTCATGAGCAAGAGTTTGTGTGAGAAAATAGGCAAACCAGAACTTAAACGTAGTATGATATTATTGTGCGGAGTTTTTTCAACTGGAGGTGAAGAAGCAATGGGATACGTGACTATACCGGCCACATGGAATCAGAAGACCAAAATAATCACAGTAGTAGTGGTAAAAGAGATCAAACCCGAATTTATAGGGGGCATTGATACAATGAAAGAGTTTGGAGTAAAGTTAGTGAAAATCAATAATATAGAAACGTCATTGATAAACAAAATTTACACTGATGAAGAAAGAATAAATAAAGCACTAGTGGCGATGGCAGGTGAGAATAGTAAAGATATTGAAGGAATGATCAGGGAATACAGCGGAATTTTTATGGCATCGAAATTCGATCTGGGATTTACAAACTTAGTTCGACATGAGATGCGGATAACAGGAGGCCCAATAATGCAACATCCTCGACGTCAACCAATGCACATGGAGAAAAGGATTGAAGAACTGATAAAAGATTTAATGAAAGCAAATGTTATTCGATGTTGCAAGAGTCCTTGGAATGCCCCGTTAGTTATAGCAGGGAAGAAAGATGGATCTATCAGGATGTGTGTAGATTATCGTGGGTTAAATTCCATAACAGAAAAAGAGTCATTTCCTATGCCTAACACCAAATTCTTACTAGACTGTCTCGCGAATGCAAAAGTATTTTCGTCAATCGATTTAGGTCAGGCGTATTATCAAGTGGAGTTGGCTCCAGAAATTCAAGAAATGACTGCATTCAGTACAAAAGAAGGACAATTTTGCTTCAATAGACTACCGTTTGGCTTAGCAACAGCTCCTGCGACATTCCAGAGACTGATGCACACAGTGCTAGAAGGAATGCTATTCAAGGGAGTAGTAGTTTATCTAGATGATATCTTGGTATATGGTAAAAGTCAAAAAGACCACGATGAGCTATTAAAGGAAATATTCAGAAGAATTAAATTGGCAGGACTGAAGATAAATCCAGAAAAATGCAAATTCAATAAAACAGAATTGTGTTTCCTTGGTCACACAATTAACTAGAAGGGTATCCAGACAAACAGGAAGAAAGTGGAAGAGATCGAGAAAGCAGAAGTACCAAAATGTTCAAAACAATTGAGATCGTTTCTCGGATTAACGAACTACTATAGAAGATTCATCATAGACTATGCCGAAATCGCCGAACCATTATACGCTGCAACATCTGGATGCGATAAAGATATAAATTGGACTAAAGAATGCAATGAGAGCTTCCAAACTCTGAAGAGACGGTTGTGCGAAGCACCTATCCTTGATTTTCCAAGAGAAGATAGGACTTTTATCTTAGACACAGACGCTAGTTTCGGAGCCATTGGTGCAGTTTTGAGTCAAATTACAGAAGATGGAGAAGAATCTGTCATAGCTTATGGCTCGAGACGTATGTCATCACATGAAAAGGGATACTGTGTAACCAGGAAAGAACTGCTCGCCGTACATGAATACGTCATGCATTTTAGAGAATATCTGTACGGAAAAAAATTCATAATTCGCACCGACCACAAGGCATTGGTTTTCATGAACACTACAAAAACGCCAATCAGTCCGCAATTCCAAATATGGTTAGCTAACCTGTCGGAATATGATTTTGAACTAAAATATCGGAAAGGCGAAGAACACTCAAATGCAGATGGACTATCAAGATTAAAAAGTATGGTTTGCACCCAGTGTCAAAGAAGACATGAAGAAGCTAAGGAAGGAAAACCAAAGATTATATATTTATAAATATACTGTCCAAAGAACAGACGCTATGGAAAAAGTATGGGAACAACAACAAAAGTAGCGAGAGATATTGAAAATGGATGTACACGGGGAAAATGAATTGTATTCCTTTTAACGTAAAAAAAACACAAATTGATGGAGGATTAATAACAAAAGAACAAAAATATCTTAATGTTAGTCCCAGAAACATTTGCAGGCCTGTTAACAACAACGCTACATGAAGAACTATGTCACATTGGAGTTAAGAAATTATTTCATTATATGGAAAAGATATTTTATTGGCCGAAAATGCAAGAAACAATCCAACTCTGTTTACAATGTTGCGAGATCTGCGCTAAGAGAAAGATCGATCAGACAAGAACCAAGGAAACATTTATTCCTAGATATAGCTCTGAATTCCTAGAACAGATTGTTATAGATGTGGCTTACATGGAAATAAACGCCAAAAAAAATATATGGTAGTAATGGTGGACCGTTTTAGCAAACTGATTTCTGTAACTGCAATCACAAAGCAAGACGAAGGGACCATTTTCAAAACAATACTTAATAGTTGGATCTATCGATTTGGAAAACCGAAGAGTATTTTAACAGATAGAGGCCGAAATTTCGAAGGGAATTTCCTAAGACAGAAGCTACAGAAACTTGGAATCAAACAGGAATTCAGCTCAACTTATCAGCACCAATCAAATGGTTTAGCCGAAAGAGCCATACGAACGATAAGAGATCTTATTACAGCAACATTGGCAGGCGGATGTGAAGAGAGAAACTGGCACGAACTTCTACCCAGAATAGAGTTCACTATAAATAGCAGTCGACAAAGTGTTACAGGTTTATCACCATTTGAGATAATTTATGGACGGAGTGTTAACCTACACTCTAACCTGAAACAAGCCGAGATATCAAGAAGCGAAAGAATCGAAGACGCGAGATTTAACTCGAGTAAAGTCGCAGACACTATGAGAGCTATGGATAAGACAAAGAGGGGCACTCGTGTTTTCGAGGTGGGGGAGGAGGTACTCGTACGTAAAGAGCCGCAGAACAGGCACAAGAATGGTATGCAATACGATGGCCCATATAAAATCGCCAGATTTCTATCACCTCATCGAGTCGAACTACATTCACAAGAAGGAACGAAAGAAAGAAGAATCGAGTGGCTGAAGAAGTGGAAAAAGTCTTAAGAAGGGTAGAGTTAGATATCTTGTTGTTTTAATAATTAGGAATTTGCGGTTTTTGTGAATTAATTAAAACTTGTTATTTATAAATTCTTTGATTAAATATATATTGTTAGTTTCAAGATTTTTGCTGCAAATTTAAAGATGGATCTAAAGATGGATTTAACTATAGGAATTTAAAGTTGTTATATATATGAAAGTTGTTATATTATGACATTTGATGTTGATGTTATTCACTGTCTCGTCATGTGTTGAAGTATACGATTTTAATACTATGATATAAGATTGGTGTGATTATCATAATATATAGAAGTTTTTATATTATGGCGTGACCTAAATTTTAATTTAGTGACCTTAGAACTTGTTTCCATGGAAACTAGACATTTTTATCTACACAACATATATTTTCGTGACCTACCTAAAATTCTGAGTCGACCTAGATATTTTCCGGTGTGGAGGTGGTATGGACGGATATAGTGTGGATGGGACACATCCATCTACTGGAGGTGACTTGGTTATAAGACAATCAAATAATCCATATTTATATTCCTATAACTATTCACATTATCTAGAAGATATGTAAATAAAAAACTTAGATAACAAATTTTTTATGGATTTAATATATGTTTGGATAAATTTGTGATTTTATTTAAAAGTTTATCATGTTTTCTTTAGTTATAATAATAATAATAATAATAATAATAATAATAATAATAATAATAATAATAATAATAATAATAATAATAATAATAATAATAATAATAATAATAATAATAATAATAATAATAATAATAATAATATTAATAATAATAATAATAATAATAATAATAATAATAATAATAATAATAATAATAATAATAATAATAATAATAATAATAATAATAATAATAATAATAATAATAATAATAATAATAATAATAATAATAATAATAATTGTTAGAAAAAGACATAGTTTCACAGAAATATTTATTCACTTCAAAAATCTAAACGGAACACACAATCGTTATACTATTTATAATACATTGAATTGCGTAATCTACAAAAGGGAGAATTATTAGTTTAAGTGATACTGTTGACACAGAAGACAAACATACTTACTTAATTTAGTTATACAAGCATTCCCGCATCATTCAATAGATATAAAGGTCTAGTGACCTGGTTATGTAAGTAATTCTTTGGAAATTATTATATCATCTTACATCCCCCTCCATTTAAAACTTTTGATCCATTCTACATTTCGAATTATTTCTTTGCCTTGCTTATTCTTTAGAACATAGCTTCTGTTATGTCGTTATCCAGTTATTTCATAAGGACCTTCATAACGTTCATCCATCTTTCTAGTATTTTCTTTTTTAACCAATACTTGGTCTCCAACTTCAAAATTCCTATAATTTTGTGTAATTAAATTCTTTTCTATGTTTTGTTTATGTTTAATTCCCTCCACGATCTCCCTTCTCCGATTATTAGCATCATTATTTTGTATATCCAAATTCTCTTTTTCCATCCATTGTCTACAAATATTCCGCCCAAATATTATTTCAGAGGGCGAAAATCCGGTTGTCTGTTGTATCGTAGCATTTAACATAAATTCCACATCTGGCAATATTTCTGCCCAATCTTTATGCCGTTTGTCTTTTAACGTAATTGCAATTGCATCCCTTATAGTTCTAAATTGCCTCTCAACTAAACCGTTTGTACTATGATGATATGGGCTTGAATATATTATTATAATATGATGCGTTTTCAACACTTCTAAAAGGAGTTGAGATTCAAATGTTTTTCCTCTATCGGAGTGAATTATTTTAGGGGCACCAAATTTCAAAATCCAATTTTCTCTTAAAATCTTTGCCGTCGTCTTTTCATCCTGATGAGCAACTGCCGTCAATGATATATACCTACTGAATTGATCAATTATAGCTAAAATATATTGTTTTCCATGAATTGTTTTCTTAAATGGTCCACAAAAATCAATAAATATCTCTTTGAAAACTTCATCTGTACTCTGTTTAATCAGCGGTTCCTTTGTTCGTCTTGTCCACGTCTTCCGTTTCTGACACTGTTCACAATTTTCAATCACTCTTCTAACTTCATTTTCACTAATTTTCATTTTCATATTTTTCCGTGCATATTCGTAAATTTTTTTTACCCCTGCGTGACATAAGTCTTTATGTATATTAAAAATTACACCTTCATTATTTACTTTAATTTCTTGGTCCATATTTTCTATGGCCAATATTTTAGTTTTATTTTTATCTACCTTGGCGTTTTCATGAACTGTTTGGCACTGACTACATGAAGTACAGTCTTTCCTTGATAGGGCATCTGCGTTAGCATGCAATTCTCCTTTTCTGTATTCTAATTTGATATCTAGCCCACTTAAATAGTTAATCCATGTCTGGAATTGTGCTGTAATTGGCTTTTTTGTATTTATCATAAAGGTTATAGCTTTATGATCGGTTCTTAAAGTAAATCTTTTTCCATATAGATAGTGTTTGAAATGCTGAGTAAAATGATAGATTGCAAGCAATTCCTTTCGCGTAATGCAGTAACCGATTTCGTGCTTATTCATTGTCTTTGATCCATATGCAATAACTTGTTCTTGTCCATTACTACTCAACTGCGAAAGCACTCCCCCAATCGTATCGAAACTAGCATCTGTATCTAAAATAAAGGTTTTTCGTAAATCCGGAAATCCTAGTACTGGGGTAGACGTTAACGCTTTCTTTAGCGTGTTGAAATTTGTTTCACATTCTTCAGTCCATATAAGTTTATCTTTGTTAGACCCACATAACCTTTCTAATGGTCTTGCATACTTGGCGTAATCTTTAACAAATTTTCGATAATAATTTGTTAAGCCTAGAAAGCTTCTTAAACGTTTAATACATTTTGGTTTTTCATATTCTTGCATTGCTTTTATCTTTTCATAATCTGTCTTAATACCATTTTTATTTATAATGTGTCCCAAAAATTTTATTTCTAGTTTGTTAAAACAACATTTTTCTAAGCTTATTTTCAAACCAGCCTCTTGAATCTTTCGAAAAACTCTTTCTAGTCTTTTTTATGTTCGATTTCATTATCTGCAAATATAAGGATATCGTCTAAATAAACAATTGCTTCTCTCCAATTAAGATCACCCAAAACTTGAGTCATTAATTTTTGAAAGTTACTGGAGCAGCTGCAATTCCAAAAGGCATTCGGTTAAAACAATATTGACTATCTTTTGTTGAAAATGCAGTCTTTATTTTGATTCCTCTTCTAATTCCACTTGATAATAAGCATTACCAAGATCGATAGTGCTAAATATCTGTGCGCCATTTAGGATATCCATCATCTCTTCAATATTTGGTATTGGAAATCGAGGTCTCTCCGTAATTGCATTTAGTGCCCGAAAATCCAAACATATTCTAATATCTGATTTATTCTTTTTTAACACACATACCAATGGGCTATTCCACACCGAGTCACATTTTTTTATAATTCCTGCTTCTTCCATGTCTTGTATTTTGTGAGCAATATGAATCGGCTGACGTCTAGGATTAATTGTCACTGGGCTACCTCTAGTAACTATCTTATGTTTAATTAACTGTGTTTTTCCTACATCCCATTTATTTTTCATGAATATATCCGAAAATTCTTTAAGTAATTTATTAATCGTTGGGTCGATAATTCCTTTCAAATTGTTTTCCTCTAAATTCATTAATTGATTTTTTAATTTTACTTTAGTTACTGCCTGTAATTTAATATCAAAACAATTCATCATTTCTACGCCTGCAATTACGCTCGGGTTAATCTTATTTGCCACAAAGAATCTTATTACCAATTCTAATCCCGAAATTCTCACTTTTAGTAATATTGTTCCTATGATTTTAAGTGTGCTCTCGTTTGCACATGTAACCCTAATATTGGATTCCCCTATTTTATCACGCATCTTTAATTTACTAACAACATCTTCGCTAATCACGTTTATTCTAGCCCCGGTATCCAAAAGACAATCAACTTTTATTTTATTTTCCAGCCAAATACCTACACTAGGTCTGCCATTCATTCTTTCGTAAACGAATTTAGGTGCAAAAGGTCTTTCTTTATTTTCATTAACTTTATTATTAATTATATCGATACTCATAATCTTATCAATTTTGTTATTAATTTCATAAAAACTATATTCAAAATAATTTTCAAAGTCAAAACATTCACAATCATTCATAATTACATCATTAATTTTTAAATCATCTTTAAATTCATTCATTACGGAAATCTTGAAATCACAAGCATTCAAATTCAAACATTCTGTGTCAACAATATACTTACTTAAACCAAATTTATGGCTCCTAGCAACTCCCTTGAAACTGAAGCCTCCCCTTTTAGCTGTTCGCAATCTTTTTGCATGTCATCCTGTTGAATCAGCTCTCCTTCCTCGTATTCGTAGTCGTATATCGCATTGCATTGTCTTCGATGTGGTCCTCTGTCTGAAGATTGGTTTCTGCTTTGATATTGTCCTCTGGATCCAAATTGTTTTTGGTTTCTATCATAATTTCTTCCGTTGTAATATGCTTCTGTTTTAACTGAATTTCTTCTGATGTCCCAACATTGATGCTTGAAATGACCATTTTTGGAACATTGAGAGCATTTTACGTTTGGGCATTCTGCTCGAATATGTCCTTGCTCTCCACACGCCCAACATCTCTGCAGTTTAAATCGCCTGGTCCCGTTCTTCCAGTCACTTTTATTTGGCATATTGAAGTTCGCGGCCTCATTGGTTCTAGAGTTAGAAAATATTGGCGTCTTATTCTGTTGGTACAACTGAGTTTTTCTCGGACTTTTGACTGTCTCCGCATATGATTTATTTTCATGTAGAGAAGCTAATGATTGCTCACTTGAAAGCTCTTTTTGAATTTCTTCCATTCTTGATATCACTTCCTTGGCCTTATCTACTGATTTAACTTCTCTCAATTTCAATTCTTTTTTTGTTTCCATATCTTCCATTGCATTCTGCATTAAAAATAACATTAATGCCGGTTTTGTTAATTTGTGTCGAAGAACATTGTCGACGAGCTTTTCCACTTTATTGAAAAATTCGGTGCACGAGTCATTTCCTTTTCGATATCTTAAAGCTGCGTCTAGATCCATGGCTAGATTTTTCCTTGGCTCGAACGCTTTTCTTAATCTTTCTTCATAGCCTGAATAATCGCTCTGTACTTCTTCATATTTCTGGATCAACTCTACCGACAGAAAGGCCTTGGTAAAAATTTCTTGAGTTTCTTGCGGTTGTTGAGTGAATTTGAAAAATCTCTTCAATTCCAAAATAAAAATTTCTAAATCACCATTTGGCAGCAATTGATTAGGTGGCTTGATATAGTTCTGGAGTCCTGGCGTGGTCGCCATGTTAGAAAAAGACATAGTTTCACAGAAATATTTATTCACTACAAAAATCTAAACGGAACACACAATCGTCATACTATTTATAATACATTGAATTGCGTAATCTACAAAAGGGAGAATTATTAGTTTAAGTGATACTGTTGACACAGAAGACAAACATACTTACTTAATTTAGTTATACAAGCATTCCCGCATCATTCAATAGATATAAAGGTCTAGTGACCTGGTTATGTAAGTAATTCTTTGGAAATTATTATATCATCTTACAATAATAATAATAATAATAATAATAATAATAATAATAATAATAATAATAATAATAATAATAATAATAATAATAATAATAATAATAATAATAATAATAATAATAATAATAATAATAATAATAATAATAATAATAATAATAATAATAATAATAATAATAATAATAATAATAATAATAATAATAATGCCTTTGTAGATCTCAGGGGCGCATTTTAAATGTTTCTCAAAATAAGAAGAGTGAAAGAGATGTCATATCTATTTCAACGTCAATTATATTCTTCATTTGTTTAATTCCTTATGGAATATGCGACTCACAAGTAATATGATATGTGAAATATTTTCATGATTTATTATTTTTGTAGACTAGGTATGCTTATGAGTATCAATCAAATCACATGAAAATTCCGGTTTGGAGTGGATTTTTGAGCTTTTTGACAAAGGTTTTATAGTAATAATTAATTAAATTAAATATATTATAAGAACTTTTTTTTCTTCCAATTTCACCACTGACTACTTTTTCCATTGAATTTATCAAAAAGACAGTTTGAAGACTAGGGTGGAGCTTAAAAATTAAAAAAAATTAAAAAAAGTATTTTTGAAAGTCTTACCCTCCTAATCTGTTCCTTATAATATAGAAACACTACATAAAAAGTTTGAATAATAAATTATTGTGTTTAGGGGTAGCTCAAGTGCTTCAAATTTACCAAAATTATGAAAATTACATAAATTCTCAATTTATTTGTAACAAATCAGTATAAATTTTTCAACACAATTAGATTGCAATCTCAGTTCAGTTTTGGGAAGAGTTCAGGGTGTCAGTTCAACAATTTCCAAATTTATTGTTTATGTGGTACTCCAGACATAGTTTGTTTCCTGCTGTCAGGGTACATTCGACGATGATCCTCGACAACTTGCAGGAGGAATTGTAACTGTGATTCATCGTGAGTTAACAAGCCGCTGTATTCCTGAATTAAGGCAACTCCACGTTCGGCATGATCATTTACTACTTTCAGTGACTTGACTGTTTCCTTTGCTTGCCTGAAATCATCTCTGTCCTCCCACAAATCAGGATCAACCGCGAGGAATCCATGTGGAAGTTCCAGCATTCGGAGCAGGGTCATTGACTTAGCTGTGACAAAATCTTCCAAGTTCTTGGTCTTAAAGGAATCGAGAGCAACTGTAATTCTCTTTGAATGGTCCTTATCTTGCTCTTCTTCGCTCTGCATTGCACTCACCATCAGTCCTCTTTGTTGACGAATTAACGCGATCGTCGAAGAAAGCCAAGCTAACAAGTTCCTGTGACAGGTACCACAAATGATTGGCAAACTTATGTGATGTTTGCTTTGAGATTGCAGAATGGATAGACGAGTATTCAAGCAGAGACTTGAGCAGCAGAAAGTTATTGTAAGGAGCACCGGATGCTTGAGGTGCAGAGATCCAGGCTTTCAGGTAGATGCGTACTGCAAACACACACACATCGCGTATTCCTCTTTCTTCTGCAGAAGTAAGTTTGAATTGAGCCTTGAAGATCCAGATCTTTAAACTGTATATGACTTTACTCATCCAGCGAGCATGATGCATTGCTCCGGGCAACATGAATCGCACTCCTCTGGCAGGAGCAGCACCGAGAAAGACAATCACGAGTTCCAAGAATTCTTTATAATCGTCCCTCGGCTGGCTCTGTTCAAGATGCTTGATGGCAAAATCGACGGTGCTTTGCCTAATGTCTTCCACTAGATTTGCCACGTCGTCTGTTGCAATCCCTGGTTCATATTTGTCCGTTTCGATGAATGCCCAGTATTCCTGAAAGCTTTTGAAGAGTTGGACCACGGGAGAGGAGGTGGCTCCCATACAAACTTGGAAGACTGCACCAATAATTAGTTCCATAACGTGATGCCTGCAAGCCAGCGACAACAACTCCTTCTTAAGTTTCTGCTCTAGGAGGACACAGGCACCAGATATCCGACCAGTGTTTGAGCTGGTCGTGTCAAAACACATAGCTCGGATACTGTTGGCTATGCCCCAGTCTTCAATGGCTCCAAAAACAGCAGCAGCCTCAGCCTCGCCTGTTCCGGATGGAAGCTTGGCAACTGTGAGTAGCTGAGAAACTCCTTTTCCTGACACTAACACTGGTAGGCGATCGACCTTCTCTTTTCCAATTAGGTCAGGGATAAGTTTCCCGTCCCAGTGAACAACAAGGGGAACGTTGCCCTGAAACTCAGCCTTTATGTTTGCTGATCTCTGGACTCTGTGTTCAACTCTGTGTCGTCGAATTGAATCTCTGTTTAGAGCAAGTTCATCAATGTTATGTCCCAAGCTTTTGTCGGTCTCTGCAATAACGAAAACGGCCTTGCGGTCTGAAACTTTTGTTCGATCCAGTGCTGCCGCAAGTTCAGGAGTGACAACAGTTTTTCGTCCCCTTTTTCTCTTTGGTGTCCTAAATGCTATACTTCCAACAGCCTCCTCACATGCATCATTCTCAGTTTCCATCTTCTCTGTGTCTTCTGTTGAACTGTTTTCTGAACCAGATGAAGCCAATTCCACTGTAGACTCTGCAAACTGTTTCATTTCAATCATTTGCTGTCGCTTAGCAAGCATTTTCTTATCTCTTTCAGATGCCCTTTTCTCTTTGGAAGCAAGCTTTTCATCTACCCCAGCCATCGACCCTCTTCTTCCTTTCTCTCGCTGTGCTAGTAAGAAATCTTTATCTTCTTGTAAAACTGATTTCATGTTCAGAGTATCGGCGTGAGCGACATCAAAAAGATCATCGAGTCTGGAAATAAAAGCCGCCTCTCTTGAGAGTTGAGTTGGTGAAGCTCGTGTTTTGTTCTTCTTGAGAAGACGCCATTCCTCAAATGTCTTCTCCAGCTTGGTTTGACAGTTTTGATGTTCTCTCATCGGGATTCTAGCTTTCAGCCAAAACTTTGATATTTCAGTGATGGTAACAGCCGACGATTGTCTTATGGTTTCCTTCAGTTCGAGATGGTGATGCAGGAAGAATCCAAGAGTCATACGCAATGACGGCAACTTGCTGCCGGTTAATACAGTCACAGAGTCCCCAAGAAGATACAGCTGGTTCTGAGATCTTGTTGCTTGTGCCATAGATGACATTTTTTATCAGCTCAATTAGTCTGAAAAAAATTAGAAAAGGCATTTTTATCAATCATTTGGCATTTGGAATCACGAATTTTACCATTTTAAACATGAAACATTAAAACAGTTATTTAGCAGTGTTAACTCAACAATAATTGTATTAATAAAGTAGAGCAATATGCCTCAATCAAGCAAACATTCTGAATTGCCATACTGCTGCAACAATTCTAAAAATATTTGTACTCAACCAGTAAACCTCCACACTGCAATACACAGATTGTCAAATAAGGTCATACACATTACACAATCAAACACATACACACACAAATTACACATATTTGAAACTTTAAGATAAACCATAAACCTGTAACATGTGATACTACATTGTATAAATTTAAAAATAATTTCAAATACCTGGTTTGCTGTAGTGTAGTGTTGATGAAAAAATAATCACATTTACAAATTTATCACTATTTCAATCATTAATAATAAATAGAAACAAAAATTGTATTTCTTCTGCTTAAGTTAGCAAAATGGCTGTCAGCTTTGGTAGTCTATTGCACTGCCTCTAACCTGTGAATAAGTAAGCAAACCTACATGCATCAAGGGTAAAAGTTAGTTACTTTTATTAGAAATTAAAAAACACTAAGCTGATGCAAAAATTTTATGATAATTGTTATGAGTGTTATTGTTGTTATTATTGTTAATTACGTTATTTTGTAGGAGAATTTGAAGAGCCTGAAAGAGTCACCGTTAAAACTTGTAGCGGGACAATTGGGGTGCGTGTTGTGTTCAAAATAATAAATTTGCGACTACTTTAACAAAATATATATTTTATTCAACAAAACAAACAATATGTACTTTACTAATCAATTGTATAAATTACCGTTAATAATTGTCCTCCTATAAATGAACGGTTTAGTGGATAGGTAAAAAATCAATTTTGGTTAAATGATATTCAACTATTCCTTGAACTTGTAGAGATGAAGATTATAAATAGATAGTAATGGTTCTTCTATGAAGGAACGGATTAGTGAAATGTCAAGTACCAATTTCGGTTGAATGAAGTATATTCCTTGAGTATATAGGATCCGCGCGGAATCGTGGCAGTACAAGAATTCGATAGTGATTTATGTTCAAAATAAAATTCTTTATTGATATTGTTTGGATTCTCTTCTACGTCTTCTTTTTGATCGGCTATAAATTTAAATTTTGTTTTCTAGTTAATTTCTTCCTTAGATAAATTTTTATCGATTTTTTAAATTTGTAATTTTTCCTATAGTGATAATTTACTATGGTAAATTATCACTATATAGTTTAATTTTTTTTTTAAATTAAAATAAAACTTTCTCCACGTGCAACGTGCAGAATTGTTATTTGTATTCATAACATACAACTAACAGAACCATAAAAAAAATAAAAAATTACAATACATTACAGAACTTCCCCCTTTAAAACCGGAGGTTAACATTTAAACGGCTTTACATAATTACAGAGATAAGATTTGTCATTTGAAGTGTCGTACCATATGCCGTCTATTTCTTCCAGGTGGAGTGAATTCATCCTTGGAGTTTCGATTGTTGTTTCTTTTTGTTTAGTTTTTAACTTTTCTAACTCTATGATGGGTGTTATGTTAAGTGCATTTATGTCAGTTTCTATTCTTGATAATGCATCTGCACTTATGTTAGCAGAACCTGCTATGTATTTTATTTTGCAATTAAATTGTGAAATATAGTTTAATTGTCTTATTTGTCTCGGTGAAGGATTTTTCATGTTCATTGCGTTTATTAAGGGTTTATGGTCGGTATACACATCGAAATCTTTTCCTTCCAAAAGGTATTGGAAATGTCTGATTGTATCATGTAACGCTAATAACTCCCTGTCAAAAGTGGAGTATCTCATTTGGTGAGTTTTGAGTTTCTTTGAGAAAAAGGCTATTGGTCTTTTTTCGTTATTTTCTTCTTGGAATATCGTTCCGCCCATTGCTACTCCCGAACAATCTGTGTTGACTATGTATGGTAAATCTTGGTTGGGGTAGTTTAGGATGCTTGCATTTTTCAGATTTTCTTTTGCCTGTTCGAACGCTGTTATTAGTTTTTCGTTCCAATCTATTTTGATGTTTCTCTTTATTTTGTTCAGTTCATTGAGAGGGGCTAGCATTTCACTACATCTTGGTATGTATTTGTGATAGAAATTGATCATTCCAAGGAAACGTCTTAGCTCTTTAGTAGTTTTGGGTAGTGGGTAATTTTTGATTGCTTTGATTTTGTCGTCTAAAGGTCTTGTTCCGTTTTCGTTTAACATGTGTCCCAGGAATTTTATTTCTGTTTTCAGAAATTCACATTTTTTTATGTTAATTTTTAGCTCGTGTTTGCTTAATATTTCGAACACATTTTTAATATTTTGTATATGTTCTGTTTTGTTTGCAGATGCTATCAGAATGTCGTCAAGGTATGCGACTGTGTTCTGTTGATTTCGTAATATTTGGTCCATGAAGCGTTGGAAAGTGGCTGCAGCATTTTTTAAACCGAAAGGCATTTTGTTATACTCGAAAAGTCCTATGGGTGTGATGATTGCTGTTTTCTTTATGTCTTCAGTTCTGACAGGAATTTGATGATAGGCTTTTTGTAAATCGATTTTGCTGAAAATTTTGGGTTTGTTAAATCTGTTGATGATATCGTTTATTATTGGGATTGGGTATTTGTCGGCTGTTGTGATATTGTTTAATGCTCTGTAGTCTCCGCAGGCTCGCCATTCGCCGTTTGCCTTTTCTTTAAGCATGAGGGCTGATGACCAGTTTGAGTTTGAGTGTTTGACGATTTGATTTTCTAGTAGTTCGTCGAATATTTTCTTAGTTATCTCGAGTTTATTTTTGTCTAACTGTCTGACTTTTGCATGGACTGGGTTTCCGTTGCTAATTATTATGTGTTCGGTTATGCATTTGGTGTTATTGTTTGCTTCTAATTTATTAGTTATATTTGCTACATTTTGTATCAGTTTTGTGATTTCGTTAGGTATGTGCCAGTTTGTTTCTGTTTTATTTGTTTTTTCTTCACCGTTTTGGGCTGTTATTACTCCGATGTCACAATTGATTTGTTTTTTGGATTGTTTATTTTTGTGGTGTATGTCATTTGAATTGTTTGGTATGACTTTTCCATTCTTACAGTCGACTAGTAGATTAAAGTATGAAAGGAAATCTGCTCCTAAAATAGCTTGTTTGACTTCAGCGATAGTGAATTGCCAATTGTATTGTGTGTTGTTGATGGTGATGTTAATGTTTTGCTTTCCGAACGTTTTTATTGGGCTGCCGTTTGCTGCGCACAAATTTGCGGTTTCGGTTTTTGTGTTTTTGTATAGGTAGTTCGGTAATAATGAAATTATTGAACCTGAATCAACAAGAAAATTGAGGCCATTGCTAAGCACCGTGAAGGTTTGGCTGTCACCCAATGTCGGTGCTATCATTGGTGACTTTATATGTTTCCCGACTCTTCTTTGTCGAAGGTGCAGGGTTTGTTGCATTTGTATGTTTTATTCCCAAATTTATTGTGGTAGTAACAATAGTTTTGGTTTGTGCATTTATTGGGGTTGTTCCCTGTTTTGTTTCTGTCGAAGCTGTTGCGGCTGCCAGATCGTGTATTTTGTCTGGGATAATTTTGTCTGTTTTCGTAATATTGAGTTCTCCTGGATTCTCTTCTTTGTAATTCGGTTATGTCTTTTCTTAGATTTTTGTTTTCAATAATTATTTCGTCGAATTTTGTTACCAGAGTTGAGAGTAGTTTGTTCGTTTCTGTAGTTTCTGAGCTATTGTGTACAGGTTTGTTTTCGTTGCTCTTAAAAAAATTTTGTTTTGGTAAGTTCTACATATTGTTGGGTATATTTCGTCGTTGATTTTGTCTGCTATGTTTGCCAGAGTATCGAGGTCTGTACAGTTGCTGGCAGCTAGAATCCGTCTTATTTCAGGTGGCATTGCGCGCATGAAAAGGTCTTTGATGAACTCTTTTGACCCGGTGCTTGTTATTTTTGGTTGTAAGTATTCGAGTTTTGTCTTTAGGTTTCGCAGAAATTCAGACGGTTTGTCATTACCCAATTGGATATCTTTCAAACAGGATTCGAGTAGTTCTCGTCTGTTTACTTTGTTCCGATTTATTAAAGTGTTGTATAAGTTTTCGAAAGGGTTGTCGTCCTTTGATATTTCCTCTATTCTATCGGCTATCTCGTTCAGGATGTTGCTGGGAAGGGCGGCAATTATGTGAGAACAGACTGTTCTTGATGATTTAATGCCTGATAGGTTTAATGTTAATTTGGCAAATTCTAGCCATTTTTGTGGGGTCCCGTTTTCGTCTGTGAAAAAATTTGGGATGTTTGCCTTGGGGTTTAGTATTGAGTTTACCGCGGATGAATTTTCGGGGTTGTAATAATAACTACTGCTTTCATGTGTTGGGTGTGTGTTTGTGTTGTTGGTGTTTGGGTTGTACTGGTGGTTAATGTTTTCCGGTGAGTGAGCATTTTCATAGTTGTTAGGTATCTGTGTAGTGTTTGTCGGGTTTTGCTGGTTTGAAGCCATTTATTTGTTTTGTTGTTGTGTTGAAAAAAATATAATAGTTTAGTAGAAGGATATGGCCTACTGTGTTCGGCCAACAGTGTCACTAGCCTTTATAGTTCTATAATAACTATACTGAAAGGTTTCGTGATTGAAATAACAAATGTCGAATGCGTGTTATGTTATTGTTTTTTTTAACTTCTGACACCAGTTGTTATGAGTGTTATTGTTGTTATTATTGTTAATTACGTTATTTTGTAGGAGAATTTGAAGAGCCTGAAAGAGTCACCGTTAAAACTTGTAGCGGGACAATTGGGGTGCGTGTTGTGTTCAAAATAATAAATTTGCGACTACTTTAACAAAATATATATTTTATTCAACAAAACAAACAATATGTACTTTACTAATCAATTGTATAAATTACCGTTAATAATTGTCCTCCTATAAATGAACGGTTTAGTGGATAGGTAAAAAATCAATTTTGGTTAAATGATATTCAACTATTCCTTGAACTTGTAGAGATGAAGATTATAAATAGATAGTAATGGTTCTTCTATGAAGGAACGGATTAGTGAAATGTCAAGTACCAATTTCGGTTGAATGAAGTATATTCCTTGAGTATATAGGATCCGCGCGGAATCGTGGCAGTACAAGAATTCGATAGTGATTTATGTTCAAAATAAAATTCTTTATTGATATTGTTTGGATTCTCTTCTACGTCTTCTTTTTGATCGGCTATAAATTTAAATTTTGTTTTCTAGTTAATTTCTTCCTTAGATAAATTTTTATCGATTTTTTAAATTTGTAATTTTTCCTATAGTGATAATTTACTATGGTAAATTATCACTATATAGTTTAATTTTTTTTTT
>CAUHTR010002484.1:0-19373 GCA_959609185.1 Schmidtea polychroa
GTATTTGAGAGGTAAAGTAGTGAGAAGTGAGGAATATAAACCAAGCCAAATATACAGTATTACGTAATATTTGTATGGGTACCCTAGGGGGGGTGGTATGGTATTACATAATTTTGTAAAGTTACGTAATCACATATAAAATGACGTAATTATATTTTTGATTACATATTAAGTGAATTATTAAATTTACGTCATAATTGACCCCCTTATGTAATAATTGACCTTTGACCTCTTACATCACAATTAACCTTTGACCCCTTACATAATAATTGACCTTTGACCTCTTATATAATAATTATACTTCATTAGAGTAGTGAGGAGTATAAACCAAGCCAAATATCCCTGGAAAAAATTCAATACATTTTGATAGAGTAGTGAGAAGTGAGTAGTATAAACCAAGCCAAATATACAGTATTACGTAATATTTGCATGGGTACCCTAGGGGGTGGTATGGTATTACATAATTCTGTATGATTTTATTATAGATATATATTTATTGAATTATAAACAGATATAAGAAAAAGTCATACATACATTTTTGAACCCGAGTACTATAATGATGACAATGAATGTGATAAACACTCGGTTATAATTCACACACAGATAATAATAATAATAATAATAATAATAATAATAATAATAATAATAATAATAATAATAATAATAATAATAATAATAATAATAATAATAATAATAATAATAATAATAATAATAATAATAATAATAATAATAATAATAATAATAATAATAAAACCTTTTAATAACTAAATTGTTTACAACAATAAAAACTTTGACTATTTCACAATAAATTTACAATCACAACGTAAAATGCAAATGATATTTATAAAAAAATTTAAAAAATATATAAAACATTTTATTTCAATTTAAATACATCTGTGTGGTATGCTTTACGCATTTCAGCTAATAAGATATGGACTGATTGATCTCTTTTAAAGTCGTGACAGCATGGACACCCATTGGGGCATGACAATCTCATAGAATCTTTGCAAACAATGCAATTTTCAATGCATCTAGTGTCAGACCTTAGAACCATGTCGTAGTGCAACTCTAAAAGTTGTTCTATATTAATACCTGTTAATCGAAATATTTTATTTATAAGTAACTCTGGTGCACAATAATCTATGGTATTTCTTATTCCTGGGTATAATTCTTGAAACTTCTTTAAAATTACTTCAAATAAGTAAACTAGATATAAAGATTATTAATTATAAATAAAAATATATTCTTTACCTTTTGACATTTTCTCTAACTACTAAAAACAAAATCAATACAAACAAAATTAATTAATTAATTAACATTTTAATTTCTGAGATAATGTTCTCTACATAGTGATTATAGTCTAGAGTTTGTATTCCAAGTAATGCAACCTTCCCGCTTGAAAATACATTAACACACAAACTGGATTATACTTTTGAAGACGTAAGGCAGGAAATATTTCCGGTTCAAACATACATTTAGCTTTATGTTGTAATTCGTATAAATTTATAAATTTACCGATATCAGCAGTTACTGTAATCGACTGAATTTGTAAATCTTGTATCTTATATTTCAAATCAACTAATTTAAGAGGTTGCTTGCATCCCATTATCCGACATCTACCCGACTTGAAAAATATAATTGGATACTTCCCACTTCTATCCACAACTTGTTGGGGTTTACCTAATGGGAATTTCATGTTTTTGACTAAACACTTACCTTTATAATTAATGTTGCTCAATAATAATGAAGTCATGTAATAAAATTTAAATAATTTTTATATACTTATAATAATAAATTTAAACAAATATAAACAATAATATTAATGAAATGAGATTAATTAAGATGGGATTAAGAAATGATGCCGTTTATCAAATTGTAGGTCCCAGTGGTAGTGGAAAAACTTTATTTGTTTGTAAATTATTACAATCGAATATGTTCAAATCAAAATTTAATAAAATATACTGGCATAAGGGAGCTGATGACGAGCATGGTATGACACAAGATCAGTTTTGTAAATTAAAAATGAATATAATGAAGGGATTTGATAAAAATTGGTCATCTAGATTACATCAAGGTGATGCTATAATTATTGATGATTTATATCAGGAAGCAAATAAAGAGAAAGATTTTAATAATTTATTTACAAAAACCAGTAGACATATCGGAGTAACGGTTATTTTTATAACACAAAATTTATTTCATCAAGGCGGAAGTCATCGAACGCGTAATTTGAATGTACAATATTTAGTTATTTTCAAAAATCCTCGAGACGCAACTATAATTGATTTTCTCGCAAGACAGGCTTATCCTAATGATAGAAGATATTTAATTGAATCCTTCCAAGATGCAACAAAGATAGCACATGGGTATTTATTTTTCGATTTTACTCAACAATGTCCAGATGATTTACGTGTTAGAACAGATATTTTCAATGAAAAAGGTGTTACGATTTATAAACAAAAATGAAATACATTATTATTATTTAAAAATGTCATTTAAAAAAAGTTATAGTTCAACGTGAAAAAGTTACAAAGCAGAAAGAAAACAAAAGAAATACTAAACGGAAAGAAAAAACTATAAATAAGACTAAAAATCAATGAAAAAGAAGAGTTGGATTAAATTATAAACAAATTAATTAATAAAATACATCATTGACAATGAAATTACAACGTAGCTTACCATATTTTAACGCCTTGCTAAAGGCTCCAAATAATAAAAGGTCGAGTATATTACAAGCTTTTCCATCATTTGTTATTGATGATTTACTCGAAGCTATTGTTAACATAGTTCGTGGTAATGTAAATATTAGTAAAGCTAAAAGGTTTGTATTAAAAAGACATAAGAAATCTCTTTTATCATTAGTTAACACAAAAAATCGAAATCTAATGAGAAAAATAATGTATAAACAACAAGGCGGATATTTAGGTACATTAATTCCAATTGTATTATCGGCTATAAGCACAATTTCGTCATTAAACTCTTAAAATATAATGGGTGCTAAGAATTCATTACCGGATAAACATAATTTAGATTTAAATATATTAACATCATGTTGTAATAATGAAGGAAACATTTTCCAAAAAAGTCAAATCAAAGAAGAAAATATTAGAGAAAAAACTCAAAACGATTTGGACAAACCCGAAAGATCCAGATGGTTTTGGTGGTGTAGAAAAACTTGCAAAAAGAGTAAATAAATCAAAGAAAGAAACTCAAAAATGGTTATCTAATCAATTAGCCTACAGTCTAAATAAACCAATGTTAAAAAGATTCCCCACGAGATCTTATAAAACATTTGGTGTTAATGATTTATGGCAAATGGATTTAATGGAAATGATTCCATTTTCAAAAATTAATAAAGGATACAAATATATTTTGACATGTATTGATGTATTTAGTAGATACGCTCGTGCTATCCCAACAAAATCTAAATCAGCTAATGAAATGGCTGATGCATTAAAAACATTATTTGCTGACGGACAGCCTCGTAATTTACAAACAGATTTGGGTAAAATTATAAATTAAATAATTTTAATTAATTTTAAATTTAGGTAAAGAATTTTATAATAGCAAAGTTAAAGAAATTATCAAAGGAATAAATCATTACTCAGTATTTTCACAATATAAAGCAGCGCACGTGGAAAGATTCAATCGTACTTTAAGAGATCGTTTGAAAAAATATTTTGTATATCAAGGCAATAAAACGTGTATAAATGTATTGTCGAAATAATTTACAGTTACAATTTTTCACCTCATAGAGGAATAAATGGAATGAGACCAATTGATATTTATTCAACAAATAATATTGATACTTGGATATCACAACAAGATAAATCAAAAACAAAAAAGCCGAAATATAAAGTAGGAGACCATGTTAGAATAAGTAAAATCAGTTCTTCTCCATTCATCAAGAATTTTGATAACAATTGGAGTGATGAAGTTTTTAAAATATCGAAAATAGATACTAATCAAAATCCGGTCATGTACTTTATTACAGATAATGAAAACGATCAAGTCAGTGGCAAATTCTACGAACCAGAACTACAAGTCATTCCATCACCCACAATCTTCAGAATTCAAGAGATTTTAAAAACTAAATCGGACGGGAAATATAAACAATACTATGTGAAATGGCATGGTTATAAACATCCTAGCTGGATATCTGAAAACCAATTGATTAAATAAATATTATGAAGGAAAACCAGTTTTATATGATTTTACCTAGTAATAGTTGTCCTCTTATTTATCCTGATAATAATGCTAGTAATTTTAAAGTTGAATTTCAAAACCCAATTTATTTGAATGGGAAGTGGGAAGTAGCTTTGATTGATTTTACATTTGTGTATAATCATTTTCCGTATTACAGTAATTCATGGGTACAATACGAATTTAAAAAATCATGCGAAGAAACTAAATACTTGAAAATTGATAATCAAAACAAAATCTTAGAAATTTTAAATTCTACATATAATCCAGATGTTGATGTGTTCTTGGAAAGATATGAAAACTTAGTGATAGTTTGTCCACATGTTCCATTTAAAATATCATTTCTTGACACCAAACATGCATCTAAGTTTGAATTAAAAACCATATCAATCATTAGCAAAACTGACCATTGTCGAATTAAATTACCTAAATTTACTGAAAATAATATCATTGAACAAATTGGGATAACTATAAATTACGATATCAAGACAAAATTCGAACATTATTTGAAGATGAATATTCTTAACTACTTTATCAGAGTTGCGAGGGTATTTAATGACAATTAATCCATCTCCATTTAAAGAAATAAATCTTCAAAATCAAGAATTGGTAAAAATAACACTTGTAGATGATATTTCAAATATCACCTTTGATCAAAAATTAACAAAAGCTTTAGGATTAAAGAATCAAACTTATAATGAAAAAGACTTTGTTGGTGTGAAAATTCCAAAAATATTTAAAATTCATCAACAAATGTTTATTTATTCTAATATCATTGAACCAATAAATGTTGGTGATGTAAGAGTTCCTCTATTAAAATCGATATGGATTAAAAGATATGAACAGGGAGAGGTAGTACAGTTAGAAATAAAGAACCGTATGTACCTTCCAATTTCATCTTCATCTATAAACAACATTGAAATTAATATTCGCAACGATAGTGGAAATTTAGTTAAATTTTCAAAAGACACCAAAATACATTTAACACTACATTTTCGTAAAATAAATGAATAATCCTGATATTGTAAACTTTTATAGTAATAGTCAATCTGGTGGAGATTTACCATATTTTGTTGGTAAACAATATGGAACAGGTTGGTTAAAAACAATAGGTCGATTTGCTTTACCAATTCTTAGACGCATAGGTAATTTTGGTATGAAAACTGCACATGATGTAATAAATAACAATTCAAAAATTCTACCTGCTTTTAAATCAAATGTTTTATCTGAAATTAAACATTCACTACCTGATGTAATTCAACATTTGCCTACTGTAATTAATAAAGTATCTGATGTTTTTAATAAACAAGAGAATGAACAAAAAGGTGGAATGATTAAACGCAGAAAAACATTAAAGAAGCATATAAACAAAAGAATGAAAGGCTTTGGAACTATATTCGAAAAATGATTAGTGCAAAATCTGAATTATGTCACTCACCTCAAGCAGTAATTGAACATGGTTCATTTGAAGATATTTATCCAACGAATTCAATTACGGATACTGGTACCTCTTCAATTCAATTTTACATTAACGGATCTCAAACCGAATATTTAGATTTGAATGATACTTTACTTTATCTTCAGTTGAAAGTTGTAAATAATGTAGGTGAAAATATTTCTGATGATTCTGTTGTAACTGCAAACAATTTCTTTTTCCAAACTCTTTTTAAAGAAGCTGAATTAATTTTTAATTCTATTAAAGTTGAAGGAGGAAATGATACATTTGCTCATAAAGCATTAATCGAAACCATATTAAATTACAATCATGATACAAAACGTACATGTTTAGAAGGTATTGGGTACAGTGAAGATGATAATATAAGAAAAGCGTGGATTGCAAAATCTAAACCATTTTCATTATGTTCACCAATACAATTTGATTTTATGGATCAACCAAAATATTTATTACCTGGTGTTAGTGTCCAAATTAAATTGACGAGATCAAGTCCATCACATAGTTTAACATGTACAAAAGTAGAACCTAAAATTGAATTATTAGATGCAAAATTAATGGTAAGAAGAGTTCGAGTTGAACCATCCGTTTTAGCTGGTCATCAAATTGGACTTGCTTCAAGAAATGCAATTTATCCTTTGAGAAGCAAGGAAATTGTCGAATTTTCGTTACCTACTGGATCTTCTTCTTTTTATAAAGAACAAATCTTTGGTGATCGGCGATTACCAAATTTTATCCTTGTAACATTTCAAAGAAATAAAAGAAATAATGGATCACTAACAAATTCTTATTCAATGTACGACCACAATAATGTAAAATCAATAACTTTATTGAAAGGAAGCGACTATCGTGAAAAATATAGTCAAGATTTTGAAAATGATAATTATAGTACAAGTTATATGCAGTCAATAATTAGAAACATGGGTTACCTTAATAAGAATATTAATTGTGGAATAAGTATGTCTGACTTTAAAGAAAAGTATCCATTCTTTACATTTGTATTGGCTCCAGACTTTAATCTTAATCAAAGTCAATTGCCACAGCAAGGAAATTTAAGACTTGATATTAAATTTGGAACACCTCTAACAGAATCAATTTCTGTAATAGTCTATGGCGTCTTTGAAAAAGAGATTCAAATTACATCCAATCGTACAGTACTAGTGTAAATAAAGTTTGAAAATGATTGGCTTGAACTATAAACCAAATTAGGAAACAATAATTATTAAAAATGAAGTAAGAATTTCATTTTTATTACTTTAATTTATTGATAATAGTTCTATTCAGATTGAATACATAGGTCGAAGATTGTTCGGAGCTGAATTTCTTGGAGTTTTTCCATTAGATAAAATACCATATATTGATGTAAACAAGGCTTTAATTGTAAATACTCAATCTTGTAATCTCAAGGGAGAGCATTGGCTCGCAGTTTATGTGAAACCGGAAAAAATATATGCATTTGATCCCATGGGGCTTTATTATCCTCCTCTATTAATATCAAAACTTCAATCATTGTTAATGCCAATTGAATATAAAAAAAATTCGCTATCAAAGTCCATTGACAAAAACATGTGGGCAACATTGTTTAGCGTGGTTGAAGTCAATGAAAGATCTTTGAATATAAGAAAATTTAATCAAATAAATATTATCTTGTTAGTTTGTAATTTTTTATGTCATCCTACTAGTAAAAATAATTTAATGGTATGTGATTACGTGTTTGGTTTCTTGAATTTTATTGGTTACTATTTTATTGAATCATTGTTGTGTAATATGTAGTATATAAATGAAAACAATTCATTTAAAAGTCACTTTTATCAATACCCAAACTTTTGTAAGTTTTATGTAATTAATTAATTAATAATTCTCTTATAATGTTTTCTAGGTAATGAATTGCAACAACAACAACAATTACAACAACTCAAATAACATGAACAACGTCAATAGCAAGATTTGCAACCACTCAAATAACATGAACAACAAAAACTTAAACACCAACAATGATAAAATGGTTCGAAATAATTCCAAGAAAATTAATGCAAACATGATAAAATGTAAGTATTATATATATTTTTTAGTATTTAAAGATATTTTCATTTTAATTAAATTAATATTAATTTAAATATTATATTTCATTTTAATTTATTTTACAAATTTGAATTTAATTTAATTTACTCAAAGTAAAAATTAAAACAATTTTGAATTTATTAGATAATAATAATTTATGATTTTATTTAAATTTAATTATTTAATTTAATCAATTTAAATTTATCAATAAAAAATATTTAAATGCAATATTTTTAATTAAATTATAATGTATACCATAACATAAGAAACAAATAAAGACTTATAATATATTAGTATCAATTATTTTCCATATAGGGCTGATTGTTTCTTTTCCTTCTTTAAAACCCTGAATTTGAATTTTTATCATAAAATGTGAATTTTCATTTTCTTTTTTAATATTTTCTAAAGCATAATCTTTATCACAATTCATAAATGTAAAGTTTTCATTGAATTGAATATTTTTATTGATAGCCAACAATAATTCTAAAATATTTTTTCTATCGATATCTCCAATTTTACCTACTTGTATATTATATAAACTCTGTTTCAAAGTTACAGGTTCCTAATAAAAAATTTAATTAATATTTGATTAAATGATATAAATATATTTACTTTAAATGAATAAGTTATTGGGTATTTTAAATATTCCATAGAATATTGTAGGAACTGAACAGGAGATTTTCTAATAAGATTAACTGCCGATGTTGAATTTTCCTGTAGAATTAACTTTATTATATCTGAATTTACTTGTTTCTCCATCTTTTTCACTGAACTTTCTAGAATAATGATTAAGCAATACTAGATAATGATAATAAAATTACTTTTATATTGTTGCATCATTAAATATAATAATTTCATGCACTCAGTATATATATTAATTTTAAAAATCGAGTTGACCAATTAGATTCTTTTTAACAAATCATTTTAATTTTATTGGATGAAAGATTTTATGTGTGTATTTTTGATTTTTTAAATATTTATTTCTAATAATCAATTTGTGATGTTCATATATTCATTTTCATATATTCATTTTATTTATAATGCAATCCTTTGATAATTTCTTTTGAAACTTAGGTATCTTATATCCAAAGTTTTGTAATTCATCCTTTCATGAAAAAGATTGTCATAAAACTATGGAAAAATACTATGGCCAACCCCATAACCGTGTTATCTATTTTGTTTGCCCCATTTGTAATTCCACTGAAAAATTAAATTATTCTAACTTTTATTATCAACATAAAGATCATTTAAATCGATTTAATCTTTTAAAGAAAAAACAAATTTTTAAATTACCAATTAATTTTTCAATTAATAAAAGGAAATCTGATTTGCCTATAAGTAACCCTCGTCCATCTAAAATTAAAAATTTAAATAATAATGATCAAATTATTATTCTCTCGGATTCTGAAGACGATGATGTAGTTTTAAATAATATGGTAACTCTTCCTGATTTTGAAAATGATGTGGATATAGATTTTCTATCTGACTCTCAAAATGGAGTTGATATAATAACTCTTTCTGACTCTGATGCCGAAATAATTAATGATAGTACGATACAATATGGTGGATCATTAGAACCGGTTGTAAATTATGATTTACGTAAATCACATGCCATAGTTAAAATGATGGTTGAAAATTTAATTTAAATTCTTAACCGTACCCACGCCCTTAATTAATAAATTTAATAATGTTACCAGAGAAATGGGTTCTGTAAAGATTCAATTTTGTATCGAAGTGGAATTTGAAAAAGATGGAGAATTTCAATCTTCGTCATTTCAAATTCTGCAAGACCCATGAGTGATACCTTTTTAGATGAAGGTATTGCTATTCTCAATGAGAAAATTACTTTAATTAATGAAAAGGGAAGTAATTGGATTATTAATAAAATTAAAGAAATACATTTTGTTATTACAAAATTTTCTCAAATAAGTAGATTGAGTGGGAGGGGTTCTCTTCCAACTCCTAAATCATTATTAAATAAACATTGCGTAATAAATATTAACAATACGGATGATTTGTGTTTCATCTATAGCATTTTGGCTATTTTGAAATACGATGACGTTGATGGCAATCATAGAAATCGAATTAGTAATTATAATTTGTCTGATCTAGTCTTTGATCCTTCTGACTTACCGATGCGTCTCTGTAATATACCTAAATTTGAAGATAAAAATCCAGGGCTTTCGATTAATGTTCTTGCATACGATGATGATGCTTTAGTGGATATTTTAAATAATTCTGAAGTATTAAAACATCCTTATGTTGACATCATACATAGATCGAAAGTTGTAGGCGGAAGACCGATTAATTTAATTTTGTTGGAAAGCAGTGATTCTTTTCATTATATAGGAGTCACTAATCTTGATAGACTTTTAAATTGTCGTAATTCTACTGTTACTAGTACTCGAATTCAAAGTCTGTGGTGTAATCGCTGTTTAAATGGCTTCCGTACACTTGAATCTTTAGATAAACATAAAGGTTTATGTGAGAAAAATCAATTAGGAACAACTTTATATACTTTACCATTAAATAAGAATTTATATTTTAATGATTGGTCTAAAACAGTTACTCCCCCTTTTGTGGTTTACGCTGACTTTGAGTCTATCTTACCTACTGATAATAGATACTTTCAAAGGCACTTGCCGATTTCTGCAGGTCTTTTGCTAATAAATAATTTCACAGGGACTAAATTATATAAAAGTTTTTTAGGGTTAGATTGTATTGTTAGTTTCCTTAAAGAGATTGAAAAAATTGGTATGAAAACAGTTTTACCTTATTTTTATAAAAATTTGAAAAAGAAAATTATTTTTACAGATGCTGACCTTATTTCTTTTTCTTCCGCAGTTATGTGTTATCTTTGCAAGAAAACTTTAGTAAACCCGACTAAAGATCATGATCACTTTACTGGTAAATATTTGGGAGCAGCTTGTTCAACTTGTAATAATTCTCGTCAAATAAGATATGAATTTCCAATTGTTTTCCATAACTTGCGAGGGTATGATCTTCATCATATCCTCAAATACGGATTGAGTAGCTTTAAATCTTGGAATATTTCATGCATTCAACGACAACTGAAAAGTTCTTAACATTATCTGCGAGAATAGGTGGTTTAAATATTAAATTTATCGATTCCTGCCAATTTATTAATAGTTCGTTAAATGACGCTGTTAAAACTCTTACTAATTTACCGATAACACGATCAGAATTTAAGGGAACCATTGTTAATAATAAAGGAATTTTCCCATATAATTTTGCCACTAGTCTTGAAGTGCTTCGGTCAACTCCCCAATTACCGCCAATTTGGGATGGTGTTACTGAAGACGAATATTCTATGGCTGAAATTATATGGAGGGAAACCAACTGTAATAACCTTTGTGATTATATGATGGTCTATCTAAAACTAGATGTCTTTCTTTTAGCTGACTTTTTCCAGCAGTTTCGAAATAAATCTTTAGCTCATAATCGTCTTGAACCTTTAAACTTCTTGGGCATTCCCGGTATGTCTTGGAACTCAGCTCTGATGACTTTAGACGAACCCATCGAGTTGATTCAAGACATGGAGATGTTTAATTTCTTTGAGGGTGGTATAAGAGGGGGGTTGACATTTGTAAACAAACATTATGTTAATACAAATGAAAATACTGAACTTCTATATATCGATATTAATAATTTGTACGGCTGGGCTCTTAGCCAAAAACTACCTAGGGGTGAATTTTCTTGGGTGACGGATGAGCCTGAATTAATTAATTTATTAAAAGACTGTGAATCTATTGATCTAGATTCACTTTCATATGGGTATACTATGGAAGTGGATCTAGATATTCCAACATCTATTCACGATAAACTTAATGATTTTCCGGTTGCAGCTGAAAAAATGTGTGCTCCAGGATCTAAAGTGGAGAAGTTGATGCTTACACATTTACCCAAGAAGAACTATGTTCTTCATTGGAAACTTCTACAACTTTATCTTTCTCTTGGAGTAAAAGTTACTCAAATTCACAGGGCTATCAAATTTCATCAGTCTACTATATTCAAAAATTACATTGACACAAACACCCAACTTCGAGCTGTGTCAACAAATACTCTTGATAAAAACTATTTTAAGCTTCTTAACAATAGTTTATATGGAAAGACAGTCGAAAATTTGAAGAAACGATTGAACTTGAGATTGTGTAACTCAGGTTCTAAACTGATTACTTATTCCTCTAAACCCACATTTAAAAAGACTTATAAAATAGATCATGACTTAATAGCCGTTCTATTAAATAAGGATTCAGTGTGTTTGGATAGACCTAGTTGCATTGGTCAATCTGTACTGTATCTATCCAAATTACGTATGCATCAGTTGCAATATATTGATTTACAAAAATATCGAGATGATTTTAGCTGTGAAATCAATATTATTGCAGGTGACACTGATTCCTTCTTTTTAGAGGTTAAAGGATGCAAATTAGATGTGCTTTTACCAGCTATGGTAAGAGATAACATGCTGGATACATCGAATTATGATTCATCTCATGAATTATATTCAAGAGCTCTTGATTCCGTCATTGGTAAATTCAAAGATGAAAATAAAGGGGGTAGATATAAGGAATGGGTGTTTTAAGGCCTAAATGCTATAGCCTTTTGGGTGATAAAGAGAGCAACAAGGCTAAGGGAATAACATTGAAGGGTACCGATTTAAAACATCAATTGTACCTTGATTGTTATCATAATAATTCGATGATTTCAGTACCACAATCTCGAATAGTAAGTAAAAATCATCAGTTATTTACAATAAAAAATATAAAATTAGCCCTAACTAATAATGATGATAAGAGGCATTGGGTAAATAAAAATGAAAGTGTAGCATATGGTCATTATAAAATAGTTAACACGGTTATGGGTCATAGTAACAATGCTGAAT
Source organism: Schmidtea polychroa (assembly GCA_959609185.1). NCBI lineage: Eukaryota > Metazoa > Platyhelminthes > Tricladida > Dugesiidae > Schmidtea > Schmidtea polychroa. Next base: position 12,624 of record CAUHTR010002484.1, read on the forward strand.
TTAGTGATCCGTACGAAGAAAATGATCAATACGTTCAACCATATTTCCCAAATGATGATTATGGTCACCCACACTTTCCATATGAAAGGGAACATCAATATGTTCTTGAATAAATTTTGTATTGAAATAAAATTTTATTTAATATAATTATTGTTTTAGTTCTTATTTGTATCATTTATTTTACGTTGTTATTGTAAAGTATTCTTTAGACTATTTTATTGTGAAATAGTCAAAGTTTTTATTGTTTGCGAATTTTTTAGTTATTAAAAGGTTTTATTATTATTATTATTATTATTATTATTATTATTATTATTATTATTATTATTATTATTATTATTATTATTATTATTATTATTATTATTATTATTATTATTATTATTATTATTATTATTATTATTATTATTATTATTATTATTATTATTATTATTATTATCTGTGTGTGAATTATAACCGAGTGTTTATCACATTCATTGTCATCATTATAGTACTCGGGTTCAAAAATGTATGTATGACTTTTTCTTATATATGTTTATAATTCAATAAATATATATCTATAATAAAATTATACAGAATTATGTAACACCATACCACCCCCAGGGTACCCATACAAATATTACGTAATACTGTATATTTGGCTTGGTTTATACTACTCACTTCTCACTACTCTTTCAAAATGTATAGAATTTTTTCCAGGGATATTTGGCTTGGTTTATACTCCTCACTACTCTAATGAAGTATAATTATTATATAAGAAGTCAAAAGTCAATTATTATGTAAGAGGTCAAAGGTTGACGTAAGAGGCCAAAGGTCAATTATTACATAAAGGGGGTCAATTATGACAAAATTTTAAAAATCACTTATTACATAATCAAAATGTAATTACGTCACTTTATATATGATTACGTAATTTTACAAAATTATGTAATACCATACCACCCCCTAGGGTACCCATACAAATATTATGTAATACTGTATATTTGGCTTGGTTTATACTCCTCACTTCTCACTACTCTATCAAAATGCATTGAATTTTTTCCAGGGATATTTGGCTTGGTTTATACTCCTCACTACTCTAATGAAGTATAATTATTACATAAGAGGTCAAAGGTCAATTATTATGTAAGGGGTCAAAGGTCAATTATTACATAAGGGGGGGTCAATCATGATGAAAAATTAAAAAAATCGATTATTACGTAACCAAAATATAATTACGTCATTTTATATGTGATTACGTAATTTTGCAAAATTATGTAACACCATGGCATCCCCCCTTAGGGTATCCATACAAATATTACGTAATACTGTATATTTGGCTTGGTTTATACTCCTCACTTCTCACTACTAGGTAAGTATGCTAGTCAGACCACCAAAGGTTTATGGTTAGTCAATAACTTTCAAAGAGATAAAAACCTTCGAGTTTTTCAAAAACTTATAATATGTATATCAAACAAACAATATACACGGAATATATCCGACAAGATATTTTGTCTCCCTATGGGTACGGCTCACAAGGGTACTGGTCACTCTCAACAACTCACAAGGGTATTATTATTATTATTTTCGAAGTTATTTAGAAGTTTTATTACTATTATTATTATTATTATTATTATTATTATTATTATTATTATTATTATTATTATTATTATTATTATTATTATTATTATTATTATTATTATTATTATTATTATTATAATTATTATTATTATTATTATTATTATTATTATTATTATTATCATTATTATTATTATATTATTATTATTATTATTATTATTATTATTATTATTATTATTATTATTATTATTATTATTATTATTATTATTATTATTATTATTATTATTATTTCAAAGTTTTATTATTATTATAATTATTATTATTATTATTATATTCTATTATTATTATTATTATTATTAATTATTATTATTTTATTATTATTATTATTATTATTATTATATTATTATTATTATTATTTTAAAATTTTTATATTTCAATAAGATATAATTTTCAATAAGAACCCAACATGTCTTCCCCCTAACAAGATTTTCGGTCCGAAAATTTAAGCGGGAAAGATAGACATTGCAGCTGATACATAAAAATGAAATCTATAAAAATAAAATAAAACAACTGATTAAATATTATAAAATAATCAAGTCAAATCAAAATAGATCAAAGATTGTTAAACAAAGTCAAATCAATTAATCAATGTTTTTAATGTCCTATCAATTGAATATCTGAGTTGGATTGGGTTGTCGAAGGTGTTGGATTGAGGACGTTTAGCAATTGCTAGGTCCATTGAAAACAAGCCGATTGCTAGTATTTTCTCCTTTTCATGACCTTGGCACTTTAGTTACGGATCCTTTGTTCTACATATCAGGTCTGTACTGACCACCAAAGTCTCCCGTGTACTTACCTCTTTGTACACAATTGAGGAGATAATGTACGGCCCTCGTTAGCCTCCAATACCCGTAATCGGGAATTGGATACGGCTACTTCATGGTTGGCCTCCGTCGGTTCCGTGATACGCGGTTCCATTTGCTGTCGGGTCTCTGCCTCCAACTAGGATCTTCCCTGTCAAGATCTTCCCGTATTTTGATTGAGTTGCCCCTTCCGACGAACTCGCCTTCCTTCACGATAATAGGCTCTCCTGCAATCGTTGGTTCACTCTTTGTTGCCAATATCTTGGTCAACGCCGGATCTGGTGGCTGATAGTGGGTTTCTAAGAGATCGTCATCCTCATCCTGGATAGAAATCCTAGGCATTTCTTTTTCGTACTCTTAGGAATCTCCTTTTTCCTTTTTGCAAGGAGGTAGGGGCATTTTTCTCCTTGTCCTCTTTCTGGGGGGATTCTCCGTTGTTTTCTTTTAAACTTCAAATCTTGTAGCTTAGTAATGGTGCTACAGCTTCGGGGTAATGTTCCTCCTTCTGCTCCTTGTTTGGGTTCACCCAACGGGGCCAATGCTTCAGGATCTTGGTGACCCGTTCAACTAACTTTCTGCTGGCTGTGGTTTGTCTATTTCCATTTTAGCCGAATTCACCACTCTACCGTCATTGGTAAGGGTGATTGGAGGCAGTTATCGTCTGCACTCTCACAAGTGGCATAGTCGTCTTCATCAGCAATTGAAATGGCTGGCGGCGACAAGGAATCTTCTCTACTATTTTTCAGCAACTTCGACCTAGAGATATCTCTTTCAAATAGCTCTCCATAGCTAAGGGTTTCTGCCCGTGCTTGAGGTACCGGGTTCCATCTGCTGGATTTGTGAAGACACCACTCTTTCCGGGTGTCTGATGAATGTCATCGACCAGATGTCTCGTAAATTGTCGTAAATCTCCTAATGGTTGTGACATCATTCTCCGTTTGTAGGTCCGAGAAGTGATGTGCCTCTTTACCGGTGACTGCTTTTGCTAGATATGCCAAACGGTTAATACCCCGTTTCATTCTTTAGGTCCCTACTTTCGATGGCATTTAGCTGCGCCTAACTCACGGATTCCGAGTGCGCGCTGCATTGGGAATCTGATTACTTCTAATAGGTCCTTTACTAGCAATCCCACGATGATCTTCCCATCGCAGATTTTTCTAATTCTTTCGGCACAGTCTTCTCCGTCGAACTGTCCTGTTATTTGTTTCTCGTCATACCAGGCGCATGCGATTGGTAATGTTTGACCTGTGCTCTGGGGGTAACTCTCGTGTTGAGTATCAGATCGCCATTGAAATGTGAAATTGAGATGGCCACGATTGCCGGTTTCAGGAATTGTCGTAGTGTAGCGTAGTGAGCTGCTACGAAAATGGTGAGGTTATCCTCTTGTCTAGGGTCCAAACGCTGTCTAACGAAAGACTTAAATGTTTTAATGTCGTATCGTTGACATTATATGTCCAGTTTGGGTCATTGACCCATCTCGTTTGTGTTCTCTGTGAGGTTTCAGAATTTCCATTGCTATGATGGTATCTATTCCTTCACATAACAGTGAGATGTTCTTTTCCCCTTCCATCCCCGTTTTGCTATTCGAGGGTTGTGTGATTTTGCAGCAAAATAGGGTTTGGTGGCGCCAGGACATTAAACCGTAAATGGTTTGTTAATGGCGTGTATCCACAGGTGGTTGGTCAGACTATGTCTGCCAAACTCAGGCATGACCTCGGTAAGCCTAATACTATGTTATGCTTGCCCGGGAATTCTTGAGATAATCATTTGACGCTTTGGGGCCTCGTCAAATTTGAAATTATTGGGTAGCCTGAACAATGTCCGTAAAACCAGTGCCTTTGGCCTTTTCTACTTTGCTCCATACCTGCTTCTCCAGGTTTTTATAAATGAGTTTTTCCTTTAGCAAGGTTGTAGCACGTATAATGCTATGGCCTTCCTTGGTATTGGGATATTGGGTGGCTCTGCATTCCTGAAATAAAAATCATTAACCATAATATCAGATATACTGATATGCCATAATAGGCTAAAAAGATATGCATGAGTCTTATTATAAAAGATCTACATATGCTGAATTTTAAGGCTACCTGGAGCTCTACGTAAATATAGATTTTAAGATATATATAAATATTTATATATGATTTTTCCCTCTGGGGAGTCTGTAATTGTCATAATTGCGGCATCAGTACTCCATCGTAAGCCCTTATGGCTTGTCTAAGATATAGCTTGGTCCAAATACCCATAGCTATCAGTGTAATTACTAGCGATAGTACGGCCGATACCGTAATCCATACCCCTATGGGTATTTTCAGAATATATCCTGCATTAAAGTTCGTGATGGCATTACAATCACAACAGTTTGTCAGGTTTGGGGTCGTTTGGCAAGATATTTGTTTGATAGGTGGCAACTGTCTAAGATGTTGCCACATTGCGGGATGTATCACCATGTTCTCCCTGACGACTTTTGGGGGTAGTTTTCGTTATAACTGGCTGTTCTCAGAGGTAATATCTCCTCGAAATACCTCGAACCACCTATCGTCCTCCCGTTTCCTCGGACTATAGTATATAACTAGAACCGAATATTCTACGGACTGATTTAGATACATTTCTTGGGAGGGAGAGTTCTGGTCTAACCATAATGTTCCTCTCGTGGTTGATCCGTCTAGAATGCTGATTTTCACCTTCTCCTCCCTGTTAATTTGCTGGCTAAACTTTACTTTATCCCTTTTCGTAGGATATCGATATGCGATTTGTGAAATCTGCCGTCCGTAGGATCCAATTTGATACGTGATAGGTATACCAACCACTCTGATATAACCTTGATGCTGCGATATGCAGTTTATAATCCGTCTCGGCTTTTAAATCATATAAATTCCCACTCTTTTTCTTCTGAATTGAGTTGGCGGATCCGCAAGTACTTGTTGTAGAAATGTAAATTGAATTTGTAGCATTATCGCACGTTGTGAGTATTCCATGATACGTTCTTATAAAATGTAAGTGTTCCACTTGCATAGCCATAGGCTGAAAATATGCCTTTCTATCTCTTTTTGCCATCGCCAAAGTCATCATACAGCTTATTATCAACAAAAAGGTTACCGATTTTGGAACACCCCTTGATCTCAATGGGTATCGGTGTTCTTGTGGTTCTTCGGTAGTGCTTGGTTTCACTTGTTTCTCTGGTACTTTTACTTTTGGATTTCCAGAGGTTCCTTTGTTGAGATTTCGCACTTTTTACACCGATTAGCATGCACCATTATTGGTTCTGCTTTTCTGTTGGCTACAAGTTGTAATATGAGATTTGTATCTGTGGTTCTCAATACCTCATATGGCCCTTTGAAGTTTCGCATGAGTTTTGGTGATAAGCCTTTCTTGTTATAATGACTTTCCAACATCACCTGGTCTCCAACCAATATGCCATGATCCTTGGCTTTTCGGTCATGATAATCTTTGGATGCCTCCTGATTATATTTTATGCTGAGACCTGCTCTAGGCCCATGCTTCCTGCATTCTTTCCCTCATTTCCATCAGATAATTTTCCTGATCTAGATACTGTGTTGCCTTAGGGAAGAACAACAGATCTACTGGCATTTTACTTTGCCTCAGATACATTAAGTAAAATGGTGTTTCACCTGTTCCTTCGTGTACTGCATTCCTGTATGCAAATAAACAGGATGGAATGTGGATGTCCCAATCCGTTTGCCCTGAATTTACATATGATGCTAACATATTAGCTAATGTTCCATTAAATCGTTCTACTAGCCCATCCGTCTGTGGGTGATATGGGGAAGTGTTCAACTTTAGAACTCCGAAATAATCATTTATTCCTTTGAGCAAATTACTCATGAAATCAGCTCCCCGATCCGTTAATAGCTTTGTAGGTACTCCATACCTAAAGACAATTTGTTCGACGAAAATTCTAGCTATTGTATCAGCTTTGTGATTAGGCATCGGGTAGGCTTCTGGCCACTTAGTCAAGTAGTCGCAGAACACTAATATGTACTTGTTTCCGCTATTAGATTCTTTGAATGGCCCCAACACGTCCATTGCCGTCATTTCCATAGGTGTAGATGGTACTGGCATCGGCTTCATTGGTACGTGTGGTTTCTTTCCGGTATTTCTTCTGGTGATACAGATCTTACATGTCTGACACCAGGTTTTAACATCTGATTTCATACCGGGCCAAAAGTATTTCTGTTTTAACCTTGACAATGTTTTTCTAGATGACAGGTGGCCTCCTAAGGCTCCATTGTGATACTGCAACATGAGTGCTTCACGGTATTTCTTAGGGACCAATATAACGTTATCTCTTAAGTCTGAGTATTTCACTACAAACTAAAGT
>CAUHTR010002485.1:0-55898 GCA_959609185.1 Schmidtea polychroa
TAATTTTTAGAATTGATGTTAGTGGGATTTAGTGAATATTCAAGTGAATTACTATAATTTTTGTGAATTTCATGTTAATTGAAAGAATATTTAAGAATTTAAGGTTTTATTGTTAATTCTAAGACAAATTTAATTAATTTCTTGAAAATTTGCTATATTTTATTGACTTGTTTTTAAATAAAAATTATTTTTTATGACAATTAGGTTAATAATTAGAGTTTTTACAATAATCAAGTGATAGGATAAATTTTGATGATGATGACTTTGTAATGATAATTTGATTAAATAATTTTTTCATATATTTTCTAAGAATATTTCCATTTACGCATTGATGAACTTTTAAATATTTAAAATCTAAGTTGAAACCAGCTAATTTTATCATGAATTTTATTTGAAATCTACTTGAAAATTATTGTAAATTATACTGAAATTTGTGATTTAGTTTGGAAGATAATAATTGGCTGAATCGATGAAGAATTATGATCAATCAATGAGAAATTATCATCCCTAGTTAGATATTTGATGGTAAATGTGGTGAAATATTTGTAGAAAATATTGATTTTAGTGAATTTTGATCTTTTAGTGGGCTCTTACTACATGAATTTAGCTACTAAATTATTTCAATGGAAAAATGTTTGGTTATCTGTAACAATTAAATAAAATTCATATTTTGAAGAATTTTCTATGGATTTTAAAAGAATTGATATATTAAAGGGCTTAAGTGGGTGAACTTAATGGATATAGTCGGTTGGATTTTAGTGAGGGTTTGGTTAAGATGGGAATATATGATTTTTAAGGAATATATTCGGTTGGATGTTTAAAGGGGTAGAAATATTTGGTGAGGGATCGGTTAAGGTGGAAATGTTTTGAATATCTCTATTTAATTCGATAATTTTCTTATTGGTAAAATATCAATGTTTCAAGGGAAATATTCAGTATTTAGCTATGAGTCAAAAATAGTTCCTGTGAAATTATATCGTTTTAGGATTGTTAGGTTGTAATGAATGTAATTGTACAGTAATTTAGATTTATGTTTTACTTTAGAACCAGTTTTTATTAATTATCCACGGTTTTATTAAGTCGTTTAGGGTTAATGATCAATTAGGTGTTTATTTACTTGGTTTTGACAATGAAATATCTGAAATCTTTAGAATTAATTGGGAATGATATCAAAGGTTATTGCTTTAAATTATTTACCTTTATTTAACATGTTATAGACGGATATTCATTGTGGGGATATCGGTGACAAAACTTGAGAAATATTGACTTAAAAGAGTTGGACATCGACAGCAACTAAAGAAAATTGAACTTCATTGAAGGAAATTTATGATTTTAATTAGAAATTAAATCGGTTGAATATCAGTTAAGGGTAAAATATGGTCATTTGAAGGAATATTGTTATCGGGTGGATAAACCTTTCAATGATATTTTGCTAAATTACCTTTTGCTAAATATTATTTTAAATGAAAAAGTTAACCAATAAATTAGTCGATCGAAATAAGAATTCGGTAAAAGTTACATTTAAAATATTCCAATTATTCACGAATTTCTGATAAAGATATATATGAGCATCTATTTCTCACTAAATTACCTAGGAATTTCTAACTGATATACATGTACCTTAATTTACTAATTAATATACCCTTGCGACATGTTGAATGTGAGTAGTACCCTTGCTAGCAATACCCATAGGGGGACAGAATATTTTGTCGGATAAATTCAGACTATATATTTAAAAATTTACAATATGCTATGGTTTTTATTGATTAATTTGTTGTATATTGCATTGATACATCAAAATGTCAGATAATATTTATAAATTAACTAAAAAATACACAAAAATACACAAAATACTATATTACCTAAGAATTCTGTTATGTTTCTAGTTAAATAATTGAAATAATTGGTATCAATGTATCAACTATATTTAATTACCAAGATTATTTCATATTATTCAATGTTTGAAAATTTTCTACATTATAGTACCGTCATTATGTATGGTAATAATTCATTTGACTTTGATATTGTATTGATTTGTATTGAGAACTTTCATGTGTATAGTATGATATTCATTAATCAGTGTTGAACAGGCTTACAGATACTTACAATCAGATACCTACAGATACTTACAATCAAATACTTACAACAATGTATTTCTAACAAACAGCTAGATACCAAATACTTTCAACATGATACCACGTACTAACTAACTCTCAAACAATCAGATACTTACAATCAACTAAATATTCTTCATTGTATTTTATGAAATGCTTTTTAAATTAATTTTTTATCTGTCTTCAAAATATGTTTAATTACAATCAGTAGAAAAACCTTTTCAAAATGTCTAAATTTAACAAAAATGATGATTTTCATCAAAAATGAATAATTGTCAACTCATCACTACGTGGGATTGATGATAATTTAAATTAAAATGAAAGACTATAGAATTCTAATTTACAAAACAATCTTCTTTTAATTGATTACTACTGACTTATTATTGCAATGTAAAAATCGCATTCAATAAATACTTATTATTGATCAGTTTTATTATATATACTCAGAGTTTATCCGACAGGATGTTTTGACCCCCTAAGGGTACTGGTCGTAAGGGTATTGCTAACACTCAACCCCCACCTACCCATTTACTAGATACTAGATACCAACAACCAGCTAACAACTAGATACTAAGTACTTACAACCGACAACAACCAGGTACTAAGCATTATCAACCTACAACTATATATCAACAATCAGTAAACATTGTATAGATCATGTTGTTGAAAATGTTATGAACTGTGGAGATGATGAATGTGAATGTGGTAATAAATTTTAGTGTATATTTAAAGTATAATATTTAGAATTTCTTTGTTAAAGTTTTTTCTTGAATATTTTTACCAGTAACTTTGTGAACAATACCCATGTGACTTGTCGAGTGTGAGCAGCACCCTAGTGATCAGTACCCTTGTGAGCATTACCCATAGGGTGACAAAATATTTTGTCGGATAGACTAGGAGTATATATTAATACTAATAATAATAATAATAATAATAATAATAATAATAATAATAATAATAATAATAATAATAATAATAATAATAATAATAATAATAATAATAATAATAATAATAATAATAATAATAATAATAATAATAATAATAATAATAATAATAAATTTAGAAAATATGTGTTTTATTACATTGTTTAATAATATCATTGTACGAGTTGTTGAGCGTGAGCAGTACCCTTGTGAGCATTACCCATAGGGGGACAAAATATTTTGTCGGATAGACTAGGAGTATATATATTAATACTAATAATAATAAAAATAATATTAAAAATATTAATAATAATAATAATAATAAAACTTAGAAAATAAATGACCTTGAAAAAATAAATAAATGACCTTGAAAAATAAATGACCTTGAAAAAATAAATGACCTTGAAAAATAATATTTTGAAAAAATAAATGACCTTGAAAAATGTCTCGGGAAAACGTTAATATTTTTGCCAATATTAATGATGATAATAATATTTATATATCAGTAGATAGATCTTGCACTAAGCTTCAAAATAAGCTATCGAACGATGAAATAAAATGATTGGAACGATAGCATTTGGGCAAACGAAAACCAGGAGCCCGCTAGAACACTAATAATATTTTTGAAAATTATATGATCTTGAAAATGATTTTTGGTAAAATGTTAATAACTTTGTCAATATTAATGATGATGATACTTTAAATAGCTCATTCAAAAGGTCTTGGATTGGGCTTCAAATTATACTATCGATTAATAAATTCGGATAATGGGAACTCTGTAAATTTAAATTTTAAAATATGACCTTGAAAAAATAAATGACCTTGAAAAAATAAATGACCTTGACCTTGAAAATAATAAATGACCTTGAAAAAATAAATGACCTTGAAAATAATAAATGACCTTGAAAATAATAAATGACCTTGAAAAAATAAATAACCTTGAAAAATAATATTTTGAAAAAATAAATGACCTTGAAAATGGTCTCGGGAAAACGTTAATAACATTGCCAATATTAATGATGATGATACCTTCAATAGCTCATTCGAAAGGTCTGGCACTTAGCTTCAAATTAAGCTATCAATTAATAGATTCGGATAATGAGAACGATAACCTTTGGGCAAACGAAAACCAGGAGCCCGCCAGAACGCTTAATAATATTTTGAATAATTATATGACCTTGAAAATGATTTTTGGTAAAATGTTAATAACTTTGTCAATATTAATGATGATGATACTTTCAATGGCTCAATCGAAAGGCCTTAGATCGGGCTTTAAAATAAGCTATCGTGGAATAATTTTCGTTGGCGGAAAATTTTAAAATATGACCTTGAAAAAATAAATGACCTTGAAAAAATAAATGACCTTGACATTTTATTTTTAAAAAAAAAATTATTTTTTCTTCGGGGGGGGGTATATGTGTCGCGGCGGGCTCCTGTTCTGGCGGGCTCCCTTCCATCTACTGACCTATGAAGATATCCGGCCGACGAAAATTTCCGATGTTCCTGTCGAACTTTTTAATCGAGATCTATCGACAACACTCAATGAAGAACTACTGGAATACTTTTGTCCCGCTTTTCTTGTTTCAATATGGAATTTCTCCACCCTTAGTGACACACCCAAGAGTCACAGGCATCACTAACCACCACCATCACACCGTCACGAAGGACAGAGTCATTCAACGCCTTCCCAATTCAAATTAAAAACAAATAAAAATAAAATTATCAATCTGGTAGGTAATAAAATATGATAATAATCAATTACCTGGCGACCATGCCACCTGGATCCTCCAATCACGATGTCTCTACCCAATTCAGATCTCCTTCAGTCAATTCAGAACCCCAGTCATTTCAAACCATCCATATCTCGGATATTTCACCAATCTTGTTGAACAAATAATTTTACGATTTCGAGAGCCTCATTTCATAACGGAGTTTTCTTATGGAATTTTCCCACCCTTCAACTTCGGTTGGGTATTTTCCGACCTCGTGATCGAAGCTCCAGACAGCACCGTCGCCAGTACCGTGAAGAAGAGAGTAGGTCCAATTTGATAAATTTATTGATTTCAATAATTAAATAAAATAATCTAGCAATCATATGATAAAATCGTTTTAACCATACTTGGATACCGTTTTCCCGATGCTGATAGAATTAAATCGAAATGGACGAGTTGCTTTCCAAAAGATGATTCTGGACTAATAGATTCTAATGAGTAGTTTGGCCTTGTAAGTTGTCGCTGCTGTAGTTATTCTTTGGAATTGAGTAGAGTAGAGTGGTAGGTCTGTATGGTTTTTTGTAAAGTCGTGATCGACTGATTTTACGTGTTACTTATATAGTAACTTTTGTCCAATCAGGACGCAGTAATCGTGTATTTTTATTATTTATTGTTATTTTTGTAGTTTTATTGTTTTTTCAATAAAATTTATTTGCCTTATTTTATTTTTATTATTATTTTATTATTTTATTACTGCTACCATCCGAGAGATTAAGACTGAACGCCTCTAAGTCTGAATCTCGCCTAAAAATCATGATATTTTGTGCCATCCTCGTAATGAGGCAATTTTATTATTCATTAACGCAAGTTAGTGGATGTGGCTTAGCCATATATTTAAACTCTAACCATTCTATGAAAATAGTTTGGATGTTTGAATCATTTTTAATGATTTACGTGTTGGCATTAAATCGTTTGTAGACGACTTACTTTACGGTCGGGGAAGCGTAAGAATTCGAGTGGTGTAAACTGCGAGATTTTGAACTTCATCCCCATCTGACGCGATGATTTGATTCTTTAGGAATCATTCATTGTGTAGATATGTATTGAGTCTTTATGATTCATTCATGTCGTTTTTAAAATTAACTTTAAATTTCTAGATTGAAATTTAGATTAACTAATTGCCTGCATATTATAGTTTATTAACTATATTATGTGGGCTTTTATGCTAAGAAAATTTTCAAGGCATTCGGTTAACTGGCTATTGGATGTTTTTTAACCACCATAAGCCAATTAACCTAGTGGTAATAGTGTTTAATAATAATAATAATAATAATAATAATAATAGTAATAATAATAATAATAATAATAGTAATAACAATAACAATAATAATAATAATAATAATAATAATAATAATAATAATAATAATAATAATAACAATAATAATAATAATAATAATAATAATAATAATAATAATAATAATAATAATAATAATAATAATAATAATAATAACAACATTAACAACAATAATAATAATAATAACAATAATAGTAATAATAATAACAATTATAAGAATAACAACAATAAGAAAAACAGCAACAACAACAAACAGCAGTGTTAACACTAGGAGTATAGTTTTAATGATGCTTGTGAGGGCAATAGTGTTAGGAATAATACTAGTTATCAAAGTATATGATGTGTAGGGAGAGGGTAGCATAAGACGTAGGGTAGAAAGAGATAAAGAGGGATTATGGGTCCTTATAAGTGTGCTCTCTATATATATGGTAGCTACTTTGTATTGCAGCCGTGCATGCTATCTTTGCAAGGGCTTTGGTTTCAGATTTAGAAAGGCCTATCTTTTTTAGGATAGAGTCATTTAGGTTGTCCCAAGTTCCAAGAGTTCCTATGACAAGGGCAGACAGAGTAATCTTACATTTATGGAGGTGACCTAATTCTATGGCTAGGTTTTTATATTTGTCAAAGTTATCAGATCTAGCTCTATTGAAATTGTCCTTAGATTCATAAGGTACTTTGATGTCAAGGATGTGAGTATTAGAGTTTCTCTCAGATCTTATTAGGAGGTCAGGTCTGAGGGTAGTTACAATACCTACTGGTGGGCATTCGGTGTCAAATTTGAAGTTTAGGCAGGTCAGGTAGTCCGAGATGGATTTTAGTACATTATTGTGTTTATTTCGTCTGGCATTAATTTTGGCTGGGCAATGATTAAAGATATGTGCCTGTGTCTCAGGATGTGCATGACAGTGCCTACAGAGGATAGATTTCTTATTTTTAAGGCGTCAGGGGAGTAGTTGAGTTTAAGAAGATTATTTCTTGCGCGGATAAGGAAAAGGTATTGGGGGTCCGTCAGTGTATCTGTTTTAATGAAGAACGCAGCAGTGCTACTGTCGCTAATAGTCTTAGAGATGAAACCTTGACACTTCAGTTCAAACCATTTCTCAGCATGGTAGAGTCCTATGAGGGAGTGCAGTTCAGATGACGTTTCATGGATATTATCTCTACTAAAGTAATTTATTCTGTTTTTATATTTAACCTCGAGTTTCATGATGTCATCGATAATTTTTATTTTGGCAGTTATCCCATACTTGAGTAAGAGTCTATTTGAAGATTTTCTGAACTTAGAGAAGAGGGAGAAGGTTGGGTAGCTGTTTGTGATATCCCCATTTAGCCAGGCAATTGCAGCTTCTAGGAGGCCTTTTCCCCTAGCTTCTGTGAGCTCAGATATAACCATACGTCGGAAACCTGGGTCGTCAGAGTTGAGTATCCTAATAAGATGTACTATACTTTGTATAAGGTATTCGTCTATGGCAGATGTGAGACCAATACCCCCTAGCTTAATGGAGGCGTATAGGAAGTTGTTGTTAAGTTGCATAATTTTGTCCCCCATTGCGACTCGAAAGATCTCTTTTAATTTCTGGTCATATCCATGGTGTAGTAGTCTGCCTCTTTGTTGCCTTTTCGAGTCAAGTGTCATGTGGTTGATTACACAGTTCCTAAGAGTGAAGATAAGTCTAGAGTGTATAAAGATTTTGTAAGAGGAGATTTTTTGAGCCGGATGTAGGTGAGATTCGAAGATTTTAGCTGTGTCATTTAACGCAAGATTAAGTCGCTCCTCAATGTTGTGACGATTCTTAGAAGAGAAGTCTACACCAAGATATCTATATAGGTTATCCTCATCGATAATTGGTATCGATTCATTATAGAGTTTTATTGGAGGGGGTTTTCCGTTGGTGTTTATAGAGAAGTAGCCAGATTTGGAGGGTTTGAATTTCAGGTTGACGTTTCCGGCGAGTTCCACAGTTTCAGCCAGTGCATTAGAGATGGATGTGTAGGAGTTAGATATAAGGACGATATCATCCGCATAGGCTAAGATACCTATATTGTGTTCATGGAGGAAGAAAGGGTGGTTAATCAAGATGCGTTTAAGTATAAAGTCAATACATAGGCAGAAGAGGGTCATGGAGAGGGGGCATCCTTGTTTTACCCCCTTATGGATGGGTACTGATTGTGATTTTTCTCCTTCACATTCAAAGATTGAACTAAAAATGTCTCGGGAAAACGTTAATATTTTTGCCAATATTAATGATGATAATAATCTTTATATATCAGTAGATAGATCTTGCACTAAGCTTCAAAATAAGCTATCGAACGATGAAATAAAATGATTGGAACGATAACATTTGGGCAAACGAAAACCAGGAGCCCGCTAGAACACTAATAATATTTTTGAAAATTATATGATCTTGAAAATGATTTTTGGTAAAATGTTAATAACTTTGTCAATATTAATGATGATGATACTTTCAATAGCTCATTCAAAAGGTCTTGGATTGGGCTTCAAATTAAACTATCGATTAATAAATTCGGATAATGGGAACTCTGTAAATTTATATTTTAAAATATGACCTTGAAAAAATAAATGACCTTGAAAAAATAAATGACCTTGACATTTTATTTTTAAAAAAAAAAATTTTTTTCCCCGTGGGGGAGGGGGTATATGTGTCGCGGCGGGCTCCTGTTCTGGCGGGCTCCTTTCCATCTACTTAGGTCCTCATGCTTCTTGGGCGCGTCGCTCAGAGTAACAAATCGTGCGGCGTCGATAGGTTCATTTCGTCTGAAGGAAGCCATTTGAAAAATCCGCTAGGTCATCAGACAAGAATAGCCTGTGATATGATGAATTCGATTGTCTCTAATTTTTGTGTTAGCATCTGAATCCACTTATCAACGGAGATATCCAACGTCACGATAATTTCGTTGACCTGATGTAGTCACCGATAATGCCAATTATCTATGGAGGAATTGAAATCGTTATTAAATCAATATATAAATATTTACTTCTAACACCGGCGAATCCACCCGCGCACCACGTTGATAATGCCATGTATAGAAATCTACTAGATTCCAATCTCCATGATGCTGCGATAAACATCTGTCTTGTCTTGACAAAATAGATAAATACCATCACACGGTCGACGAAAATTTATCTGCCTCACGAGATGAGTGACGTAATCACGGTTTTCTCTTCTTGTCGCAACGGCTAGTATAGGTGGACGATGAAAATTTTTGATAAGGAATTTAACTGACAATTTCGATTGCACGCTTAGCTAGTTTAAGTAGGGATACCATACTGCCGACAGATGTAGGGAACTCGCGAGATAAACTGTCATTTGGTGTTATTCAATGTACTGATAAGATTGCAGGCGAAAGCAACCTACTGAGATTTTCTGCTCGACCATCGTGAAATCGGCATTGGCGAATTTATAAAAATATTTCTCACACTTACTGCTGGGAATGTTAAATTCTTAATCATATTTGACTGCCTGAGGGATTCCCTTGTGCACACTTAGATTTTAATAGACTAATATCTGTCAGTAATAACCCGCAGCGGCACTGCAAAAAATATTTCTATTACAACATCGCGTGGCCTACAACAACCCAGGTATTCACAAGAGGGAGTTCTAAAAATGACGTTATTGATTACAATTACACGCCATAGTCGCGCCAGAAAATTGAAATGACCTTATCATCGAATCTTTCACGCCTCGGCAAACGCAGCAACACCCTCACGCGATCATCGTGTAATTATCTGTGTAAATTATTTAATAGATTATGTTTTGGGTTGACAAAAGAAGCTTTTATGACAACGGAGAAGAATTAAATTTTGGAGACATAAATTATTGATTAAATTTCGAATCTATACGTGTTGACTCGATCAAATCTCTCCCAACCCTCCTTTTGAGTGACCTTGTCTAACTCCAGATAATTTTGGTTGAAATAGAAATTGGAAATATTTCATTGATGTGTTACATTTCGTTAAGTTTTAATTGGGAATTTTATTTTAGATCTTTGGTGAATAAATTAATTTTTTTTTAACCACCCTAGCCTAAGGATATTATAATATTGTTTACAGGGTGAATTAGTGTCGAGAGTATCTGGCATTGGGTAGTAGGGTATAGATCATAGTAATCCGTCATTTGGACGGGTTACCCTCCATCCTATGGGTATGATTAAGTTGGGAAGCAATAACTGATTTGAGGGCTAATAAACGATAATAAACGGGGGGGGGGCAGTAATATTAAGTGGATAGTAATGATTTTCTTTCATTAAGTCGAGTAGAATTTATATATATGTCAACTGATTGTCGAGTGCTGAACCGTTAAGTAAGAAATAACCGAATGAAGATGGCTTGCATGAGGGTTCCATTTGTTAGTTCCTGGGGGGTCTTCTTTTTCTGATAATTGAAAGGGAAAGTTGCCGTTGACAGGTTGTGAGAACTAGCTTACCTTATTAGAAGGTAGGAGTGCTTGTAACAGATTTTGATGGGAGATCTTCTCATATTTTCTAGATATGTCAGCACCCAACGTTCCAAATAAAGAACTCCGCCCCTGCTTTCTTGCGCAGACAAGAATGAAGATATCCGAAAGCTGCATGTATATATTGGGGCTCTGAAGAAGCGTATAGATACATACAAGGGCACGTGGTTCTCCCCGCCACAAATGAAAGAAGAGCGGACCAAGATCCTGCGATTGGAGCACTGCCGTGACAGTCTCCTGGAAGAGAGCAGATGCCAGCGGCTGACCATCAAGGCCCAATCAGAGGCACTGCACAAAGTGTACATGGAAGCAGAAGTCGCCAAACGCATTTGGGAGTACCCAATTCAGGACGGGACTAATGTGTTCCCGGTCCATCATCAAGTAGGCAGAGAATCAATATCATCAACCGACTGTATGGGACACGGGCCTCAACTGCCACCCCTCCCCGAGCCTGTTCTGTCGAGTTCTATGCCGACATCGAATGGTCCAACAGTCTGCGTTCCAAATGTAGCCCTTCCTCCTCCAAATTTTCAATCTACTACTGATGCTACGTCGACGATACGGAAGCGTAAACGGCCTACGCGATCCAAGAGAAATCAAAAACGCCGAAACGCTATCGTGTCACTAGAAGCATCCTTATCGGTCGCACAATCAACTATCAAAGAGATCACAGCCACACACTCCATGCCTACCAAGGAGATATTCCGAGTTGTCCCAGCAGGAGGAACAAGGTTCCTAGAAGATTCCGATATTGACGATGGATATTGACGAAATGTTGGCCGAAGGAGAAGTTTTTCTCGGAACTGCGGAAGAAACGGCAAATCCCTGACTCTCGTTGACTATTGTGATTTTCGTCATTAACTCTTGTGATTTTCATCCAGCTTACATCGTGTTTTATTTAATTTTTGCTGTTCTGCCTGATCTATCATTTAGAACTGAGTTACATGTGTTAGTAATATAGCTCACTATAATAAAATTTCTATCTGTGTTTTAGCGTATTTGATTGAGATTGCTAGGTAGTATGCGTCTGACGAGTGATTGTCTGGCAGTGAAATTTTCTAGTCAGGTCGTCCCCTTGGACCAGGGTCGTACCACATTGTATGTTTGAATCAGGGTAAGCCCTTCTACGGCACCTTTGAACTCGAACTGCAAGTTTACTAAGAGTAGTTTTAAGGTAAGGACTCACCTGTTAGTAAATTCCGACCTATGTGCGCAGTACCAACGTGTGACATCGCCACGGGCACACATAAGGGAAATTAGCTAAGGTCATCTTGAGTATCCAGGGAACCACACGCTAGGCAGACAGGGATAGTTTTTTCTTGTTTTAATTTTTCTCTTTCCCGGATACCCAACAAAATCTTTAGCGCCTTGAGGATTCAAGTAAGATATTATGATATCTTTGTTATTGGGCTCTTTTGTTATAGATCTTATTTGAGCTTCGGAGGCTGCCTGTGATAGTCATGCGATGTTTGAAGGGATGTCGTTTTTAGTTGGAATTATGACGTCCATTTTCGCATCTTTGTATTTATTTGTCATTTCTTTGTGGTTTTTAACATGTTCTTCAATTGCATTTTGTTTGATTTTGTTAGGACATTGATGGCATTTAGCATAGGTTGTCTTTATTTTGTGAGTTCTTGATACATGTTGTTGTATTCCTCTTAGTGAGTCTGATTTTGTTTGGCATCCAATTAAAGAACATTTATATGTCATATCTTTAGTAATGTGTATCTGGAAGTTTTCATCATTGATTGTGAGAGTTTGACTGGGTCCTCCTCCAATTAGTTTGTCAGTTTGATTGAATATGGATTCATTTGAGGTATGTTCTTCATCTCTTTGGTTGTTTGTCTTTTTCGGAAGATTTTCTTTGTCTTCATTAGTTGATATAATTTTCTTTCTTTTTCTGTTTGTCTCATTTGGTTTATGTTGAATTTCGGATGTTAAAGAGATGATGTTTTCTGAAGATATGTGTATTTCTGTATTTATTTGGTTGGTTGGTGATCTTTTTGTGTATGGTATGATTCTTCTTAGGTTCATCGATCTAGGGATTCCAACGATAGTTTTTTAACTAAGAAGTTGAAGAATGTTATAGCATTATGTTGGTTTGATTGGGTTTTGAATCCATATGATTTGAGGGTTCCCTCTATTAGATCAAGTAGTATTCCATCCCCCTTTCTTAGTTCAGGATTCCTTGGATTGTGTTTTAATTTTTAAAACCATGTATCAAGCACGGTGAAATAGTTGCTGATATTTTTCAATTGATGTTCTTTAGATTTTCTGATGATTTTCGCAATATGCTTTGTGATAGAGCCGCTGCTATTGCATGATCTTCGTCCGTTTCATAATCGAAGATCATGTTGACCATGAAGAATCTTCTTATGTTGGCGAAATCATTTTACGATATTTCAGTTTTCGTATGATTTCTTTGTTAGCAATGGCCTGTTTGCCATTTCTTTTTTGAAGGCCAATTTTCTGTTGGTTTTATTAACGTAAGTTTTGGCAGATTTAGCTTGTGTTGATATTTCTGGTACTTCAATGCTATCAATGTTAGCTTTGAGTGTTTTAGCGTATTAAGATCTCATTGCTATTTTTTGTCTTCTGGTGTATTGGAACTCTTCTCCATGCTGTTCATTAGCTTGTTTGTTTGAGTCCATTTAGAAAAAGAGTCCACTAGAAAGGCAAACTAATATTATTAAATACAAAAATCGTGAATACAATGAATGTATCAAAATTAGGCATGGTTGAACTTGGCTCTTCCATGGCTAGTAATAGTATCAAGTGCACCTTTTTATGGATGCGGGTGCAATCATCCTGGTTCTGTCTCTCTCGTGTTTATGTGTAGAAACGTCTGTGATTTTCTTATGTCTTTCTCGACCCTTTTATGACAATGTCTATCATTTTTGTCTTTGTTTCCTTGTACTCTGTGTTTCCCGAGTATTACATTGTTATATTTAATCCATGTGTTGAGGGAGCAGACTATAAATATTTCTACTGATGTATGTGTATTTCTGCTCTTTGATGTCCTGTGCAAGTTTTCTTTATTTGTCCATGTTCTTAGCCCCTTCTAGCTCGACTGTTTCTTTGTGGTCAAAAGGGCACTTGATATCTGTTATGAATATTTGATTCTTTGTTCTAGCCACTATTTCTGGTTTTAGGGCTTATTTTACTTTGAATGGAATAGTTTCAGTTTCGAAGCTGATGTTCTTTGTCCTTAATATCTCCTCGAGGGCCTTTTAGATTTCATTGTGCTTGGCCGTTCTGGATCTATTTCCCCTTTGGCACATGTTGATGACATGTGATGCAGATTCTTATTTGATTAGTTAATTCGAATATTTTTTCGTCTAGTACTTCTAATTAATGAATATTTTTCTATAATTAAAATATTATTGATGATATATTCGAAAAGTTCCAAATTTAATATCGTTATAATATCTTCATAATTGTTTAATCTTATCATCATAAAATTAAAATGGTAAAGAAAATATTTTGTTATCTCATTTCGAATATTTCTTGATACGATTTTCATTTGAAATTTTCTTATTAATTTGATAATTCTGATCATTTTAAATGATAACAAGTTTTGTTGAAATTCTGTGTTATTCAATAACAATGTTTGTTCACTGTTAAACTATATTTCATCCATTACGCCAATGTTTTCGATATTAAACTCCGGAAAATAATGTCTTGCAGCATGTACAATATAAATCGCTTTTTGATTTATATTTCTAAAACAGATTTGATCATCTAAAAAACACTGGGTAACTAGTTCGGTTTCAATATTTTTAATAATAAATTTTCTAACAAACTGATAAATTTTCAATAAAATATCTATCGCTGAAATACTGATAAATAGTAGTGGTATCAATCCGAAATGATATTCTAAATCTACATTCCTACAGTCGGTCAATTTCTGTTTCAATGAAATAAATGGAGATTTTCCGTTTCTGTTTCTGTTGATTATAATAATATATTCTAAATCGATTAAATCATCTAATTAAACAGAGTATGAAACAGGAAATTGTTTGGTAATACATCCGTATTGGCACTTAAAAACTTTCTATCTTTATCTACAACCTTGATCTGAACAGTCAATAAAGTATCGTTCAAATCTAAATATTCAGTTTGCGAACCATTAATATAAAACTCGATATAATTTCTACTATTAGTAATTGAATTCATAGGAAAAACTTCCTCAAAGGCCCCAAATTCTATTACAGCTTGGGGCGATGGTCTATCAAATATTCATAATTCGGATTTACCACAAATCATTTTGCAAATATAGTTCCATGTCCTTTCATTCGTTTGTTTATACGCAATATTCCATGTCCTTTACGTTTTGGAGCTGGGGTTGGAGGCGTATCTTTTTGAAAAATACCAGCAACTCCAGGTAGAACCTTCCCTAACTCAGCTAAAGCATTTGTTTTTAGGGATGGTAATATTTTCTGTTCATTCATAATCATGTCTTTAGCAGTTTTCATGCCAAAACTACCAATACGTTTAAGAATAGGAAGTGCAAATCTCCCTATTGTTTTTAAACAACCTGATCCATACTGTTTACCAACGAAATATGGTAATTCACCTCCAGATTGGCTATCACTATACATACTAATAATATCTGAATTAGTCATCTACTTTATGAAAATGTAGTGTCAAATGAGTTTTTGAGTCTTTTGGGAAGTTTATTAGTTTTCCACTATCATCACGAATATTTATTTCTATATTGTTTATATATGAGCTTGAAATTGGTAAATACATGGGATTATCGATATTAATATTGACAACTTCGTCGTGTTCATATCTTCCAATCCACACCGATTTCAATAGAGGAACACTGGAATCAACAATGATGGGCTCAATAATATTAGTATATATGAACATTTGTTGATGTTGTTCAAGTATTCTTGGTTTACGTATACCAGCCGATTTTTCCATATATGGTTGCTTCTCTAATCCAAGTGTATTTGTCAAATTTTTATCAAATGTAACTTCGCAAATGTCATCATTCAAAGTGAAGGAAAATAATAAATCTTTCACAATGTCCAAACTTTTAAATATGTGTGAACAATTGTACTTTAAATATTTAAGTAATACATCAAGTTTATCAATATATAATTCGTCAGCAAAGGTGAATGATTCTTCAATTTCATTATGATACGACACTGATATTTTGATTTCTTCTTTCATTACACTGTTTGCTTCAAATAGATCAAAGCGTAATAAGTATTCTGTTTCCATAACTTCATTTTTCAACTTATTGCAACCCATTCGTTTGGCATCTTCAATATTTTCGAATGTTATTGTAAATGGTTTAAAATCAAAACTGATATTTAATCCATCCTTGTAAAACATAGAGCAATGCGGATCTAATATTTGATTCGGAATAAGATATGTTTTATCATAATTACTGATAACAAAGATACCACTACATATTTTCATAGCATTATTTTTGAAATCAATCTTACAGTGACTATAAAATGGGAATGTATTGTACACGAATGTAAAATCTTGCAGTGCAACTTCCCAGTCACTATTTAAGAAATCGGATTCTGGAGATTGACCATGAATTTACTGGCTTGATTATCTGGATGAATTAATGGGCAGCTATTGCTTGGTAAAATAGTATAAAAAGTCACTCTACTAGGTCCTTTTCTGATATCCATGATGGGTTTTGATATCCATGCCACTTGACGTAGTATTGTTTATCCTTGCCGACCTTTTTAGTTTTCAATATATTTTGAAATCTAAATACTTTTGGAGGAGGAAAGACGTGTGATTCTTGCTCATAAAAATTTCCTTGTACAACATTATTATCATTGTTTTTGATGACATACATTACAGGGCTCTGGCTAGTATTTATTTTTGAAATTACAAAGACTTCATCACTCAAATTTGTATCGAAATTTTTAATAAATGGTGATGCACTATTTTTGCTAATTCTAACATGGTCACCTACTTTATATTTAGGTTTTGTTATTTTTACAGATTTCTTAGAATAGAATATTTTTGAAGTGATATCAATCGGCCTTAGTCCATTCAGTCCTCAATGTGATGAATTATTATAACTGGTTATAATGTTTGGTAAAACCAATACCCATTTTTTATTACCTTGATGCACAAATAATTTCTGTAATCTTTCTCTCAATATTCTGTTAAATCTTTCAACATGACCAGCTTTGTATTGAGAATGTACCGAGTGATGGTTTATTTTCAATTTATTGAGGATTTGCTTGACTTTTGCATAACTGTTTTAGAATTCTTTACCAAAATAATAATAATAATAATAATAATAATAATAATAATAATAATAATAATAATAATAATAATAATAATAATAATAATAATAATAATAATAATAATAATAATAATAATATTAATAATAATAATAATAATAATAATAATAATAATAATAATAATAATAATAATAATAATAATAAGAATAATAAGAATAAGAATAATAATAATAATAAAACAATAAAATGATAATTTAAGCCTTTTGCTGCAAATAATGAATTTAATGAAAGAATTTCGACTATAAGATAGTCCTTGTCAATCTCCTGGAATTTAGCAATGTTCTTCCCCAAAATACCTTTCAATCTTTCTTTTATTTCCTTTCTCTTAATTCTCATTGGTTGTAAATATAATGAATTATTTTACTAAAAACTTTTAAAATTTTTTACATTTAAAATTTCAAAATGACACAAACTAAAAATTTTTAAATTTTTTTACAGCTTCTATAATTAGCTTCTAGAAGCCTAATAAAATATTTGAAAATATTCTAAATAAAGCCTCCAATAACCACTTATATATGCTATCTAAATATTTCAATGAATATGTCAATTTTGATTTTCAAACCCTATTTTTTTAGAAATTTTTTCTATATTATTCTAATTATTACTTTTTAATTTATTCTATTTTTTTAATTTCTTTATATATTGTCAGTTATTCTCAAGGTCAATGACAACAGATCAAATTCATGATTTCATTGATTTCTTCTTTAGTGTTCATCTTTGGCTGTCTGTTTATGATGAGAATTGCTTCTTTGAATCTGACATTTTTCTTTTGGATGTTTCCATTAGCTATGATTTCTATTGAAATATTTTTTCTTTCCTTTGTTGGCTGACACTGCCGGAGATGTCTGCCCAACGAGGATGTTCCACCAGGATCTAGATGTTCTTTGACTCTTTGGTGCAAGTTCCTAAGGGTACTTCCAATGTAGATTTCAATGCATACATTGCACGTGATGCAATAGACGATGTTTTTTCTAAAGCACATATCTTTCGGTGTCTGGCAGTTTTTCATTGTGCAATTGTTTTCCCTATTTATGTTGCCTGCCAGAGCCCTTCTCAATGTCCAAGATTTATGTGAAATCCGAATTGGAAGACCGGTACGCTTAAGTTCTTTCAAGATCTTGAAGTCGAGTATGTCACTGATGAATGGGATATTCAAATAGAAATATTTCTGATTCTTTTGTGTTAATTCCCTAGATCTTCTTGGGGTAGAATTCATTCTTTCAATGTACTCACCTTGGTATCCATTTCGCTGTAGGATTTTATTGAAATTTGATTGTTCTTTAAAGTTTTCGTTTTTCTCCGTGCATCGATTGGCTATTCTTCGTTTCTCGTTTCTTATGACATGTACTTTCTGTAAGTATGGAAGCGCTGATCTTTGGTTCATAAATATTTCTTTGCGAGATGGTTTTCTGTAGATCCGTATGTTGGAGTATTTCCTTCTATTTTGATTCTCAAATCCAATAAATTGAGGGACCCATCTTCTTCCGGATATTCGATTTCGAACTTAATATCTTGATGAGCCGCATTGAATGTATGAAATATTTCCTCCGCTTCTTTTCTGCTTTTGGTCGTGATGAAGATGTCATCTACATATCTTGCATAGAAACCGATGGGTTGTATGGTCCTCAGTGTCTGTCGTTCGAGGTTATCCATAAAGATGATTGCTAGCAGTCCTGATATGCTAGAACCCATAGGCAGACCTTTAACTTGTTTATAGATATTTTGTTCAAAGGTGTAAATAGGTGTTCTCGAGGTTAACAGTAAGTAGTTTGGTGATATTCTCAATATTAATTTCCTTTATTAACAAGTTGTTTTCTCTTAATTTCTTTTCTAAACATTGAATAGGCTCTTTTGGTTCGATAGATGTGTATAGTGATACGACATCAAGACTGAATGGGTATTGGAATTCTCTATGACAAGTTATGTTATTATTTAGCCTTGTCATGAGGCAGTCGCTGCTTTGAAGATGGTGTGGTATCGTGTCTAATAAAGGTTTCAAGATCTTTGCAAGGAGCCAACTTGTTTTAGTTGTTGGTCCATTTTTGTTGGACACTATAGGTCTAATTTTGATACCAGGACCCTCTTTGTGAGTTTTAATTAGGTGGTAGAATTTCGGAAGATCAGAATTTTTTGTGACGAAGCTGTTGGTTATTCTGTTGTTGAGCCTCATTTCCAAAGCTATGGCTTTCCATACTTTGTTGATCTTCATTTCGATGGTGTTTGGTGACATGCGGCTGACTTTCTTGTATATTTCGATGTTACCGAGGTTTTCGTAACCAGCTTCACAGTAACGATTCTTCTCTATAATGCAAAATTCTCCCCCTTGTCACTTGGTAAGTAAACGTACGGTTTCTTTTTAAGGGATTTTAATATTGCCTGTTCGTCTTTCGTTAGGTTTGAGAGATATGGTTTTCTTCTTTCCTTCTCAACTAACTCCATGATTTTGTGACAGACCTTTGAGAGTGTTGAATCTAATTCTGCATCAGGATTTGGTTGATAGAGTTTATCTGTGTTTATGTATACTGGGAGCTGGTTTTCGCTATTTTCATTTTCATGCTGTATTGTATTGTTCCATTTGATCTGGTACGCAATGCGACAAAGAGCTGTTTTGAAATTGAGGATGGCTGCTTCATCTATTTCTCTGTTTATACTGAACTTTGGTGCTAGTGAAAGTAATCCTTTTTCACCTTTGAATAGGCAATTTGTGAGGTCGGTTACTAGTTCTTTGTTCACTGTAATGCTTTCGTTTCCGTCCAGTGTTTCATTGTTCGAAACAAGGCGTGCTTTGAGCTCATTTTTCTCAACAGGTGTTTGATTCTTTTCTCAAATCGCAGGGAATAATGTGCTTCTCCTGTCATGAAGGATTGTCTTTGTACCTCGTAGATTAATTCTTTTGGGTGGTTATTCAAATACGTTTTCAAAATGTTTTCTTGATTCTTTTGTTCCCGATGAGTTTCTCAGTACATACTTCTAATTAAATTTGTTAAAATATACTCTTTGATGTTTTTATTTCTCTTGATGTTTTGATCTTTGTTGAGAATCTGAGGTAAGTGGATGTTATCAATAGTTGTTGGATAGATCTTTGTTTCCTTACATCGGCGAAGGAAATTTATTTGGCAGTATAATTTCGCAATTTTCTCGTTGTTTCTAGCTATATTCCGTATTTCCAAGTATTTTGCCCGGCTCAGGCCTTTTGAAAGTATAAAACGATGATTTCTTGGTAGCAGCATTTATTATTTAAAACAATAAAATAATAATTTAAGCCTTTTGCTGCAAATAATGTATTTAATGAAAGAATTCTCCACCAAAACCGGCTTCTTCTTCAAGGTTCGTCCACATCTTCCCTATTACAACAAGAAGATTTAATATTAAATTTAATGTCTGGTAATGAAGGATTAGCACCCAATGATTATGATCGACTTCCTATTATTCCTCCTAAGAATGATATTGCTAAAAGTATCAATGCACCGATAATTTCTTCTTGTTGTTTACATATAATCTTTCTCATTTGTTGACGATTTTTATTATTTACTAATGATAGCAAAGGTTTCCTATGTTTACTCAATAATTGCTTTTTAGATTTACTGATTTTAATCTTGCCTTTGACTACTTTAAGTATAATATCGAGTAAATCATCGACAACATAATTTGGAAAAGATTGCAAAATACTGTTTCTTTTCATACTGGGTGCCTTTAACAATGTATTGAAAAACGGGAAACTCCGATGATTTTTAACAACTTTTACTTTCTTAGTGGTTTTACTTTTAGGTTTAGGTTTAGGATTTTTCGAAATAAGATTCATTGCAGGAAAGTTTTCGGTAATAAGTTCTTTATGTTTTCAACTTTGTTTTGAAATTTGTTTATAAACCATGGCACCTTTTGGGTTGAAAATATCTGTTTTTACCCGTATATCATCAGGACATTGTTGTGTGAAATCGAGAAATATATACCCATGCGGTATTTTCGTAGCATTTTTTTATGCATTGATAAGAAAATTACGGTTATTAGGGTATGGTTGTCGTCCAAGGAAATCAATCACTGTTGCATCTCTAGGATTCTTGAAAATAACTAAATATTGTACATTTAAATAACGTGTTCCATGTGCACCACCTTGATGAAATAGATTTTGTCTTATGAAAATAACTGTTACACCAATATGTCTGCTGATTTTTGTTAATAAATTTTTAAAATACTTTTCTTTATTGGCTTCTTGGTACACATCATCAATAATGTTGACATAATCTTTCTTCAAACGTCTTGACCAGTTTTTATCAAAACCCTTTACTATTTTCATGTTTTTCAACTGACAGAAACTTGATTGGGTCAATCCATGTTCTTCGTCGGCGCCCTTATGCCAATAAATATTAATGAATTTTATTTTAAACAAATTTGATTTTAGTAATTTACAAACAAATAATGTTTTTCCACTACCACTTGGACCAACGATTTGGTATACTGCATCATTTCTTAATTCCTTTTTTCCAGTCATTTCTTGAATTTCTGGAGCCAACTCCACTTGATAATTCGTTTCTTCAATTTTTTTTTCTGGTTTCGTCAATAGTATCTCCCTTAGTCTCGCATCAGGCGCTTTATTTGCGATGAGGTCTTGAACAATATGTTCTTCTGATCGTCCTGAATTTACAACTTCAGCTAAAGTTTTCCTTAGCCGTATCTCAAAAGCTGCAAACCTTTCATCATCTTCCTGTTCCATAGCTGCCAATTCTCTGATTTTGTAATTGTGAACGCATATAAGAACCGAGCTTTGGCTTTCACATCAGTTGTTTCTGTTTCTCTGACGCTTCCCGACAGTGTCTTCGCTTCTGCCACTAATAACACATCGAAAGTGCTTGTCAATCGCTGTTCATTTGTCAACAACCATTCTTCGGCTTCTTTGAAACCTCGTCCATCATATCGCCTGATGTTCAGTGTGAGCATATCTTGCATGATTTCGGTAGGAATTCCATTAGCGATTTTGTAGATTTCGAAATGGCGTTGATATTTTGATTTTCGGCGAGGTCGCCAGTTAAATCCATCTTTAAATTTCGCAGCAAAAATCTTGAAACCAACAATATATAATTAATCAATGAATTTATAAGTAACAAGTTTTAAATTTTTTACAAAAACCGCCAACTCCAAATTATTTAAACAAAAAGATATCTAACTTATTTATTTTTTAAAAAAGTTGAAGAATTTTACTTTAAATAAAAAAAGAAATTTTTTTAAAATTATAATAAAATTGGATTAAAAATTTTAAGTTTCACTAAGGAAATAAATTGTTAGATGCGGAATTATATAAATTTCAAGTTTACTTAAATGAACTGATAATTTCACTTTAAGTTTGCACTACCACTTTGTTTAAATATTCACATTTACTTTTGCAATAAATTGTTATTTGAAATTCAATGTCATACAGACAATTTGACAAGTGATCATATTTTAAATTTATTCAGATTAATTATTTAATATTTAGGTATTACGAGGTTATTTATAAAGAAATTGTTAATGTATTTAGTATAATTAATTATTTCTTATTTAGAATAGTTTACGTCAAAATGATAATAACAATAACAGGGGTAGTTTTAACTTTTTAATAAATTGTAAATTAAATTTCAATGTTAGGCTTAGATCGTAAAATGCCTTTAATTCCAAATCAATATGATCCGAGGAGATATATAGAACCTACTAATGAATATAATAGAATGAACTATTCAGAAATGAGAATGCAAAGCGTAATAAATATATTTTTAACGGGTTTTTTCAAATTTAATGTAGTTAGATTATTATAATATTTCAAACCAAAGATATAATAGTAATATTTATAACGATATACGAATAAATGTAAATAATCATAACCCAAATCCTCCCAAACCATTTCATGAATATATTCCGCCCGTTCCAATGAAAATTGCTCAGCCAATGACGGGAAATCGATATTATAACAGCAACAAAGCCCCAGAAGCTCCCAAATCAATCGGATACAAACCAGCGCATCGATCCAAACTGTTGATTGCAAATGAAAGAACAAATGTGTTAGCAAAGGAGAGAATGTCACAATTATTACCAAAGGCAAACACAAACACAAACAAAGATGAATCAAACCCGCCAGAAAAGAAATTGAAAGTCAATCACGATTCAACAAGCAATGCCGCCTCCCGATTGGGCGAGGGATTATCGAGGGAAAATCGACAGTTAAAAGAGTTTGAAAGCCTCGGTAAGGAATCGGCAGAAATGGAGAGAGAATTGAACGGGCTATTAGCGGATTATCGGCAGCAGAAGGAGGAATCGCTGAGGAAGCTCGATGCGTACCGAGAGCTGAAACGCAAGCATGAATCACTGCTGGAACGCATGAAAATGATTGGCAAAGGTAGGAGAAATTGATGGCTATGAATGATTGGATAAATTGTTATTTGGGCGCTTGCATTAAGGTACCGAGAGGGGGCAGGAGCAGGAGGAGCATTCCACACCTGATTTGCCAATTGCCGCTGCTCAGGTGGACTCGATTGACGGGTAAATGTTTTGATTGGTTGGTTTTGATTGGCTGGTTTTGATTGGCTGGTTTAGGAGTATCGGATTGGGTGGGGTAAGGGGCAGCAGGATGGCGGTGGCCAGGATTTGCCATCGCATTTCTCAATCAGCACCAGCATTGAGTGAGAGCAATTCAGATACCAACTGCTCCCATGTCCAGGTTATCGGATTGCCACAGGGCAAGGCGGCCATGGCAGATCAGGGAGCCCAGGTTGTCAATGGCAACACCACCAAGTCCAGTCAGGTCCACAGTGCACCAATGAATATCAAAGAGTCAACACAAATCAATGAGACAAAAATTATCAAGAATCACCAAAGATCAAGAAGTCTCAACAGGCTTAGCACTCGACAAAGATCTAGGAGTCACAACAGGTCAAGAAGACGCACTAGATCAAGGAGTTACACTAGATCAAGAAGACGCACTAGATCAAGGAGTCACACCATTTTAAGCACTCGACAAATATCAAGAATTCACAACAGATCAAAAACTCGACAAAGATCAAGGAGTCACACGAGTTCAAAAAATCATCCCAGATCAAGGAGACGCACTAAATCAAGGAGTCACAACGGATCAAAATCATCAATGCAGATCAAGGACTCAACAAAGATCAAAGATTTAAAACCGATCAAGAAATCACCACAGATCAAGGAATCGCCACAGATCAAGGAATCACAGATCAAGGAATCGCCACAGATCAAGGAATCGCCACAGATCAAGGAATCACCACAGATCAAGGAATCACAGATCAAGGAATCGCCACAGATCAAGGAATCGCCACAGATTCAAGGTGATGCCCAGATTATTATCAATGAGTCACAAGATCAACGAGTCCAGAGTGTCAAATTGGCCGTCGCCAGTTCTGATGCTAGCTCTAGTTCTGATGCTAGCTCTGAGGATAGTGACAGTGACGATCGTCATCAAAAAGCGCCATCGGATATGAAAGGAAAGACAGCCGAGGCCAGTCAGGTCCATTCCAAAGAGTCAAAAGCGGTCATAGTAGATCAGGAAGCCCAGGTTGTCAAATTGGCCGATGTGAGCTCCAGTGACGATGCTAGCTCTAGTTCCGAGGATAGCGACAGTGACGAGGATAGCGACAATGACGATCATCATCAAAAAGCGCCATCGGTTGTGAAAGGAAAGACAGTCGAGGCCAGTCAGGTCCATTCAAAAGCGATAAAAGAGTCAAAAGCGGTCATAGCAGATCAGGGAGCCCAGGTTATCAATTTGGCCGATGCGAGCTCCAGTGACGATGCTAGCTCTAGTTCCGAGGATAGTGACAGTGACGAGGATAGTGACAGTGACGAGGATAGCGACAGTGACGATGCTCATCAGAACCCGCCATCGGTTGTCAATGGCAACACCACCAAGTCCAGTCAGGTCCACAGTGCACCAATGAATATCAAAGAGTCAACACAAATCAATGAGCACAGCAGTGGTCCGATTGCAATAGCAAAACCCGAGCCTAAAGTCAATATTAAAAGTAATTTGTGATCTTATTTCCTCGTGTCAATTAATAATTCAATCAATGACGGAAAATAATATTAAAGGGGGAAAATTGCGTCCTCATTATTATATGTTCAATCCCTCTATGTTAGCCCCTCCCCTGATACTTATATTGATCATTACATAACTGAGTGAATGATTCTTGATATCGTTACGTAATAGGGCAATTCTTAGAAATTGTTATTAATTCTTATATCAAATGATGGACATATATTTCTATTCAAATTAGTCAACATCAATAGGTCATATTACGCAATAGGAGCCTTTACATACTCACTCACATACCCGGATAATTAAATTTCATTTATTTTTGTTATTTTTGATTATTTTTTATTTTATTAATTATTTTTATTATCATTATTTATTAATAATATTTGTTATCCATAGAAATAAAAATAATTGCCTATTTTATATTATAATTGCAATAATATATAGATCGATAAAAATCGTATTGATTATTGACAATTTTTAATATTGTTTATTAATATTCACGTAAGTCAATTCATTATTTATAATTGCTATTCATATTATAACTGCAATAATATATAGATCGGTATCCATTGATAAATATTGTTATTTTTTTATCATTACTTCTAAATGATTCTGTTGGTTGGACAGGATCTATCTCTTCCTCAGCATATTTTTTTCATATTATTTACATAATTTTACGTCTACTGAAAACAATATTACAAATTGACAATTCATTAGAGACTCATAATCGGATCTCGTTATATACCTGCATGTTACACTGATAAAATTTGCGGTAATTCTACAGTAGCAATTAATTCAAAGCATCGGACATTTTGTGTACTGAAAATTGCATTTGTGAGAATGTTTAAACACGTAATGATTTCAACAGGAAATCAAAATATAACCTGATTCAGTTAACAAAATTGAAATAAACTTGTAGCAATGCATTTATAAGTGCTTCCTACAAAATGTAACAAAATTAGTTCAATGAAAACATGATAGTAATAAATTCAAAATTCTCAATTTGTCACAACATAAAACAAAAAAATTATTTATGAAAGATTTATAATTTATACTTAACTATCAGACTGCATTAGAACTGCAATTCAATTACAACTTCCTGATCTTCCAGCAACAAATGTTCAATCTGACGCTTTCAATAATTTCAATATTGCTTTACTTTCTTACTAGTTGAATGCAATCTCTTCTTGCATTTTCACTGTATGATTAATTCTTTTTTAATGTTGGTTAATCTTATTACTAGCATTTTTGTAATTTGAGTAAATAAGCTTTACTTCACATTCTATTCTCCTTACATTGTACATTACTGTTTTCCAATTGTTATTCAGGGCCCTGATAATTCCTATAATACTAAATAATTCAGATTTACGAAATTAAGCTTATCTTTATATCTTTATACATTTCCAATGAATTTAATAAGTCTTAGAATTCTCATATAGTTTATATCAGTGTTTCTCTTATTTTGACTTTCAGTCCCACATTTTTGTCGTTAACAAGGTTGGCTTTCCAAGTCGTTCACCAAAAATTCCAGGTTTCTCTGCTTTGGTAATCAATTCACTTACAACATAACCTGTTCTGATGGTCGTGTTCTGTGTTTTTCCTTATTCTTTCTCGTTCTTTTTTGACAAAAACTGATCCAGGATATTTTAATTTCTGATGTGACACAAGTTTAAATTTTTTCATTCAACACATTCTGGTTTATCAGAACTAATGCTTGAAGGTTCGTAACCAAAAATCATGTTGATAGCTACTCCTTATCTTCCTCTTCTTTTCTTTTACAAATGACATTACTGAAACTAAATTACTGCAACTAACTAAAAATTAGAGTTGATAAAGAATTTAATATATTTCAAAAATGATAGTATTTGTAATATATTTAAAAATTTAATAATATTTAACAAAATTTAGTTTAAAAGATAGAACATCCTCCAAAATTTAATAATATTTCAAAAATTAAATTTTCCAGGCCCATAAAATTCTTACTCAAGCCCACTTTGAGAAACACTGGTTTATATGACAGTCGTTTAATTTATAGATTGAAATAAAAATGTAATATTGTCGATTAAAATATGCAATTTATATGTAATCAATAATTGGAAAAATGTATTTATCATATATTTCTCTCCCTTACAAATACTCCTACAACAAATCTATAACCGAATACTTTCCAGATACGATTCCCGAATATGACACTAATTTTTTGCCGGGAAACTCTGGAACCAATGTGTCCAATAGCTTGCTAGTGATGATGAAAGCAGACGAACAAAATGGGCTATTTGATGCGATTGAACCAAAATTGAACACAATAATCATCACTGAAAAACGTAAAACCTCCATCACAGACATGAAGGTGTTCAACAATCGATTGTTTGTTTGTGCTTCACGCGGGTTACTGAAGCAATACCATTTGGGCACTCATGAGTGCATTATGGATTATAAAGGCCACCAATCATTGATCCATTGCTTGTTGCCGACAGTTCACCCGGTCGGTGTCAAGCGGATTCTCAGCGGGGGATGCGATAAGGCACTATTAGTTCATGATATCGACGTAATTCTTTCTCCATTGTCACCTCATTCTCTCTCATCTCCAATATTTCTTTATAGACCGGCGCAATTTTGCACAAAATTCAAGAAGACAGCACAATTTTATCTATCTGTGTTCTATTGGATTTCGTTTACTACGGCACTGCCAAGGGAAATGTCGCTACGTTCTCATTGGAAAAGAATAGGCGAATGAGCAGTTTCAAAGCATCCGCTGGGGGGATTACCTGCTTGAGCGCAACAAAGGAAGGCAATGTTCATCTGCTGTTTGTCGGTGCATATGTAAATCCATTAATATTGTCTATTTGTTGGTGGTTTGTAACGGTTTCCCTTCTAGACAGGTAGTTACAGCGTCTGGGACGCAATCACCTATGTCAAGCTCAAGACCATTACTCCAGTGTCCCATAAAGAAATGCCAATCGATTTCACCATTCTCCAGAAGCAGCGGGTGCTGGCATACACTAAAAATCATGTCCATTTCATTCCATATGCAGTGAGTATTTATCCCTTATATAATATTGCCATCCAAATATCTTTTATTATCATATCAATAAATATTAAATAAAATTATTATTTAGTGCATTCAAAGCAAATTTTTATACAGTAAAATCATTATTTACAATATCTTCTTTTATACAATTTCATTTAAATTATTAAAAAAAAATTCTTTTTGACAAACCGTGTTATTTCAAAATCGTGTAAAAATAGACCGTATAAGACAAGATTTTACTGTATCATTTATTAATTGATTATTTAAATAATATTATTATTAATGCATTGACTTTTTGAATTGATCAATAATTGATATATTAATTATTATTTTGTTAAAATATCAATGGAAATTTATCTACCACAGGAAGATTTTATTTTATTTATTTGAATTATTTCTATTTCTTGAGATTTGGAGAAGGAATACAACATCAGAATCTGTAAAAGGTTTGGGAATTGCAATATCAATTATCTTATATTATACAAACATCTAAACTCTTTTTGATTTCATAAAATTTCTTAAAAGTTTAAAATGCCATAAAGAAAAAAAAATTAATATATAAAAACATGAATAAAGATCTCATATAAAAATCAAAATTCAAGCCTAAAAATTTACTTAAAATATTTTACATAAATTATCTGCCAGAAATATGAAGCAAAATCATTTATTTATTGCATTCAATACAAATTTACAATTTATTAATAAAATCATTATATCAATTATTAATTGATTTATTAAATTAATATTATTATTATTAATGTTTGATTTTGAATATATTTTATATTGATAGAATAATAATTAATGTTTTATTAATTGATATTGGAACTGCTTATACATGTGGGCTAGAAACATTGACACATTTAAATTTAAATAAAACCAAATTGACATAAATAAATAAAAGTACTTGCCTGTAGGGGTGGAATGGTACCTAGAAGTTATAAATAAAAAGTATTACACATAAATGAATATTAATGTCCATTCACATTAGGCTGATTATCTTATTTCTCTGGAATCTAAGCAAAGTTATTCTTTAATAATCTTCCTATACGATGTAAATATATTTTTATTGTGCCAGAATTTTTAAACTCACAACCGAACAAGCTCAAGAATTCTCAAGCTATTAATGAGATACATTTGATTTATTGGGTGACCTCCAATTAATTGCACAATTATAATTTTTTGTCAACTTCATTTTTACTGATGAACTCTAGAAATTTCCTAATGATGAGATTAGATTTCACCATGGGAACGAATCATGGGAACAACAACATTATTTTCTCGTCTTCATAGAGTTCTCAAATCTTGGTGCTACATATATGGCCAGTTATTTCCCTTTCTTATAGGCTCTTCCATAAAATTCGATAAAATCATTAGCTCTTCTCCGCAATGATTGGTTCAAGCACCCTTTTACTGCTGAATTAGGCAACATGTTCTTGCATGCCATAACTGCTGTCATTGCAAAGTCCGCCATTACTGTTTCTGGTGAAAAACTCCAATTTAATTTGATAGGTGATTAAAGGCTTCATTTAGGTAATTAATTATACTTTCGTAAACAAAGCCATTTAGGAAGGAACATAAACAAAAGGGAAAGTGTAACCAAAAACCATGTATCGTATATAGTTGGAAACATTCTTGGTACTGTATCAAACCTTAGAAATGGAACACCTGCAATTGGCTGATTATATGGTGGGGGATTAAGCAACTGGCAGACTCGCTCATATTCGAAATAACCTCTCCGTCAGTGACCATATCGTATTGTATGTGATTGGTGCGAGTTTGGCTTGATTTATTCTGTCACTGATCTCACTCCGGGTGCTGATTTGATATGGGCGTGAGATGTTGAATGTCATATGCTAATGCCGTTTTCAATCTCCGCATTTGTGACATGCCTGGCTTTAGAGATTTCTCTTTTCGTGCGAAGCCAGCACATTTTAGTGACGAGTTCTTTTTGCCATATAACAAGCATGATTAAAGGGCAAAGGATAAATAAATGATAAATTATAATAATAACATCTGTGGATCGACGGGATCATTTCTACGAAGCTTAGTTACTGGAATATTTCTAGGTAAGCTAAAATGAAATAAAATCACATCATCTCGCATTTGAGAATCAAAAACTATTTATTTTAATTGGTTTTATATAAATGTCATGCGTGTCAGATCTGTTTGCGCCATCCTGTACAATGAGGAGTTTTCTATCAGTTTCTTATTGTAACGTTAAACATTAATTGATTTCCTAGAAAATGAAGTTTACGTCATCATTCAATCATTTCGATTCAATCAGCCGCTTATGCTTGACTAGCAATTACATAATCATTGGAGATGCGTGTGGGAAAATTGCGCTGTATAAAATCAAAGTAAAGCTTGCAAACCTTCAGCAAATGATATTATTTGCCATATTTACAGGGTTCTCATATACAAAAAATACCAAAACGAACAATTGCCAACTCTAATTCTCCCATAGTTTCATTGACATTTTACAACAATACAGTAGGAGCTTCGCGTAATTTTGCACTTACCTATTCGCTCTTTTCAGATTATAAGCGGGGATAAAACTGCGACAATTTATTTTAATCGGTTGGTCGAATCGTAACATTGGGAAATTGCAAGTTTACAGATTACAGGTTATTTTCTAGAGCTTATGAGAAATTGTAAATAAAATAAATTTTTGTCTTCTTATTGGTTGAATTTTATCAAATTTTTGATTATTATTATTGATTATTATTATTTATTATTGTTATTGATTATTAATTATTGATTATTATTATTTGTATTTATTGTTATAATATTTGGATTTGATATTTTCATGACTGCGTTAAAAGGTGTTATGTAATAACGTTCAATTCATTGCTATTTGTGGATGTTAATTTTTAAAATATATAAAAGAAAAAACGTATTTTTATAAAATAAAATATTAAAAAATTTAAAATTTAATTAAATTATATAATTTTAAATTAATTAAAGTAAAATATAAATTAAATATAATTAAACCAATAGCAACTATAGATTGTGACGTGTTATTAATTTACTCCTATGGCGCAGGCTTTGTAAGCTGTCTATGAGTCTGAGTAGAAAATGAGATAGCAACTATAGATAAGAACTCATAAATAGTTTGAAATTTCTCCATTTTCAATTAGTTATTTTCCAGTAATAGTGCAATTGACAAACACAGAGTAGGTTTACACTAAATACAATCAGTAAGAAGGTGATTATCGACGACAATCAAGATTCAACTATTCAGTTTATTGAAAATTAATTTAATTAATAAAAAATTCTATTGTTTACGAAAACGTTAAATCACAAATTATTCAAAAAATGTCGTACGATAAACAGTGTAAAATGAATTTTGGCATCCAACAAGCCTCCTATCCTCAGTGATAATTTAAAATTTAAATAATGAACTCCGATCTAAAAATAAATGCTAACTTATCTCACATTAATACAAAAAAACAAAAATTAAAATCAAATTTTTAAGGATTTATTAGAAAGCTACCAAGGACAGAGCCTCGGAGAGTGGGGTCAAGTACACCCCCGCCCAGCACTCCAGGTTATGTTGATTTATTAACATGTTCCTTATTTTCAGTACATAAAATTGACGAGAACCATTTTGAATTAAATCATAATGATAAAAAGTTAAATCGCAAAATTTTAAAGTAAACTGATATACTAAATATGGAAAAACCCTATTTAAAAATACATGTAAAATCCCTGAACTAATTACTTAGAACAAATCACCCCAAACTCATTACATTATATAAATGTCAGAATTAAGGAAACCTCGTTATATATAACAGCGAAATGAACTAAAATTTCAAATATCCTACTAAAATGGAAACCTAAGGACACATAAATCCGTTATAAATCCAATTCCACTGTAAATATCATTAAAAATATAAGAGTCAAACTAAATAAAATACCAATATTAACGAAAAATGACTTAAATTTAAAATTATATTAATTCATTAAATTATATAACATTAGACTTAACAAAAATTACATTTCAAATACAAAGAATCAAATTTACCTTCCTACGATGGCATACACTGAGATTTGAGAGCGCCTACAACGTCTAGTGAATGTGACAATTTTAGATTAAATTTAGTTTGTTTTTTGTGGTGTTTGACTGAATTTTCAATCAGTATTTATACTGATTTTGACTGTGCATTCATGCATTCTCTTCTACTCTAACCAATTAGAATGCGAGAAATTTTGAATTACTTTTGCATGCATGCATGAGTGTGTGCAATAATTTATTTTTTAATTTAATAGATTTAATTAATTTGTTGGGCTAGAACTGATTTCTAGACCCAAAATACTAATTGTGACTGAAACGTGTAGGTACACAGCAAGTAAAAAGCACCAAGTATAGTTAAATATTAAAACCTACACCAAATAAACAATATTAACTAAAGAAGAAAGCAACAAAGAAATTAAATAAAATTATACAAAAGCAAGAAGTGATGCAAAAATCTAACTCAAAAATAACCAAACAAACATAGAATTACCAAAAGCAAACTCGAATAACTTAAAAGACGATAAAAACAGTAAAACATTCCAGAAAAACCAGAACATTCTATAAAATGGCGATGACCATCACAAAAGTCATCTAGAACAACAAAAGTTAAGGAAAATAAATAAATTAGTATTAAAAATAAAAAATCTCAAAAAGAAATTCATAAAAAACATCAGTTAAAATAAAAATTAAATTAAAAGTAAAATAGAATGTTCTGGAACCGTTCCAAATCCATCATGGACGTCAAATTAACGAAAAATAATTAAAAAATAAAATTTTAAAAATAAAAACAAAAATTATGGCACAAAAATCGCCATAATAGAAAATTCTGGAATAAAAAGAATTCGAGTTTGTTTTAATGCATCAATACATACACGTGTACAAAATAGGTATATATACCGACACGTTTCGGTCATAAATCAATCTTTATGCCAATATTTTGCTGAAAATTTTTTTTTGGAGAATCATTAGTAAGCTTTTGACTTGTTGTAATTTTATGTTATGTAATTATATTAACGTCAACCTTTTATTTATTAAAGATAATTTTTTATGTTTAGTAATTCTCGACGGATCAGCGGCGTCCGAGTACGTCTCTGATCGGTCCTGCTTATAATTTTAAAATTCGATTTGGAAAATTTCATAGGACATGCCAACATGCACTATCTATATTATATTAATCGATATTATACGGCTCTTTTTGTTCGGGTCCTTCGGAGGTCGAACTACTTCATGGTTCTGCCATGGAGTTAGGTCGAGGAAAACCTCCGTCTGACTCTTGGTATTTATGTAAGGTCGACCGTAAATGGTTGACTCCACACATAACACTAAGGTTTGTGGAAGTGGTCACAGTGGGGCCATGGAAGCAATATTCTTCCCGACTCATTACGTAATATACAATTAAACTCAACACTTAAAATTCTGAACAAATAACTCCACACTAAGGTCGATAAATTGAGTAGAACTCATACCTAAACTTACACAACTATACAAAACACACTAATGTAGCTGGTTGATCAATAATAATATTTTTGGTACACTTGGACATATGCCGAATTAGGTTTGGTAATAGAATCTCATGGTAATTGGAATAATAGAAATGGTAAAATTCTTCGGCCTATGTCTAAGTAGAGCTTAAATTTGGAAAGACCTGTGAATAAATCACCGACTTAATGGATCCAACGTAAGGGAAAAGGTTATAAATTTAAAAGAATTCCGAATCTAAATTCTCACTGTAACATATTCATAAAGGTATAAATAATTGATTATAACTTTTATAAATAATTATAATAGCTTGGAGATAATTATATTGATAAATTATAGACCTAAAATCGTAAATTACTGAATATAAAACTACCAACTATAAATTAAAAACCTAAATTTCTAAATTGTAGACTATAAAAGTGTAAAGCATAATCATAAAGTCTAAAATACCGAATATAATATTATAAGTTATAAACTATATAACTATGGATCAAAAATCTAAATTCCTAAATTGTAGATTATAAAAGGGCAAATCATAACTATGAAGTCTGAAATGTAAGATCGCAAAATGTTGAATATAAATTGTCAGCAAAAACTATATAATCATAAAGTAAAAATCTAAATTTCTAAATGGTAGACTATAATTGTATAAATCATAACCATTAAGTCGAAAACATAACGTCGTAAAATATTGAACATAAAATTTAAACCATATAACCATAAATTAAGAATCCAAATTTCTAAATGGTAGACTATGAAACTATAAATCTGAAAATATAAAATTAGGAAGTAGAAAATATAAAATGGTAAAATGTTAAATAAACAATTTATAAATTATAAAGTGTATAACGAGAACTTCTAAAGTATGAATTTATAAACTGTAAGATATAAAATTGGAAATCGTAGACGAAAACCTGTAAAGTGCAAAATGTAACATTCGAACTCATAAAATATGAATCTCTAAATTGTGAAAGCCAAAATACGAATGGTAAAATATAAAGTTATATTATCATTATTATTATTATTATTGTCATTATCATTATTACTATTATTATTGCTATTATTGTTCTTATTACTATTCTTATTATTCTCATTATTATTATTATTATTATTATTATTATTATTATTATTATTATTATTATTATTATTATTATTATTATTGTCATTATCATTATTACTATTATTATTGCTATTATTGTTCTTATTACTATTCTTATTATTCTCATTATTATTATTATCATTATTATTATTATGACTAGTACTATTATTATTATTACCACTACGATCATTTGTTATCCTGGTTATCACCATTTTTACTGTTATGATCATAATTAGTATTACTTACTAGGAAAGCAAAAAATCAATTATTGATTTTTTTTTTCTATTCCCCATATCTAGATTTGGAGTCAATTCTTTTGCCCAATAAAAACGTTCCTAACCGAAAATCTATATTTAGCAACACCCCCCCCCCAGAGAAACCTTAAGGAAAAATTCAAGACGGGGCTATGACAACCAAGAGTTTCCAGGAGATGGTGAGGATGACTCCGGCGAACCATGCAATTGAATAAATAAGCCATAATTCGCAGAGATTTACCTACATACAGAATACAAATATTTCCGAAAAATTTCCAAGTCAAATATTGGGCATAAAATGACATTCCCTGGGAAGAATTATGGGAAGACTACTCCAAGCTAATCTATTCCCTCTTACTCGATCGAGGTTCATAATGTTATCACCTAAAAAATAAGGAATTAGAAAAATTAAATAAATTACTTGCATGTAGAGCAAACCACTCATAACGAGCACAACCGAAGGAAAGGTAAGCAGATGAAGAGCTTAGTTCGTTGCTAGTACCTGTCGCCCCAGCGTGCCCGAATTTAGTGGCCTAAAAATGACGATCTAAAAAACTCACATTTTATTAACATATAAATTAAAATTTATAAATAGTAATTAAAATTACCACTTAGTGGTAAACAAAATTTTGAATGTAAATGATTAATTTAAACAAACGAATTTTGACGAAATCCTTTTTTTTTTTGATAAAGTATGAGATCTTATTCTACTGCTCCTAAGATTATAGATGTTAGTCTTAAAATAAAATATTTTTTTTTAATTCTTAAA
The DNA here is from genome assembly GCA_959609185.1 of Schmidtea polychroa. NCBI lineage: Eukaryota > Metazoa > Platyhelminthes > Tricladida > Dugesiidae > Schmidtea > Schmidtea polychroa. The sequence goes on from CAUHTR010002485.1 coordinate 35,533, forward strand.
GGGAAAAAGGGTCAACAAAATCCTGTGGTTGACGTCGTATCACAATCAGTATAGAGGGGCTTGATTATTATTTTGTAGAAATGTCCTACTCTGACAGCGATAGCCACGAAGAAGCCGACCGACAGATGCTTACCAGACTCCGTACACGGTACATATGGTACCGTATCCATGATTGGAATCGGGGTTTGGACCTCGACAACTTTGGCCCAGTAATCAGGAGTGGGCCGGAACCGGACGCTCCGGCGTGGGTAAAAACAGAGCCCACAAACGATTCTTTGCAAGAGGCCCGCGACCGAGCGGCCATCGAGGTAGAAGCAGCCCAGATGCGATTGAAGAAAATCGACTTACAAATCCGGGCAAACAAAGAAGGGAAAACCGTGGAGGACCTAGAAGAGGCCGAGGCAACCCCGCGGAAGAGGGGAAGGCCTCGCAAGCGACTGAACTGACTCATCGTCAAAATTTTTTTTTGCAAATTATCATTCAGTTGTGACTTAATTAAACTTCAATTTTAGTGATAATTATTTCAGTCCTTTTAATAAATTATCTTGTGTATTGCGTGCTTAACATCTGAAACTATGTTTATTTATAATATTGATTTTATTTTATAATTGAATGAGTAGTATGCTGCAAGAATATAATCGTTGAATTTATCTAGTGTTCAAACTATTGGAAAATTTGCGAAAGGATAGGGAAGAAGCTCAAAAACAGTCCGAGGAGCTCCGCATACGAGTAGACAAGCTCAAGGGACGGTGCCGGGAATTAGAAAGCACCTGGTTTGGTCCCGAGGATATGAAAAAGAAGGTGGCGCAGGTCCTTCAACTGCAGACTCAAGCTGCGCAGGATCAGATGGAGATCCGGGCACTGAAGCTCCAGCTCCGCGCGTTAGAAACCGAGCGCAATGAACAAGTAGTTCACGGAGCCGCCATAAGCCAAATCCGGCCGTTGACCGTGGAACTAGCAGCAATATACCCCCCGGCCGCGAAAGAGAAACCCAAAAGAAAGCGGTTAGGCCGAAATATTCGGGAAAAATTGAAGAAAGCTAGACTGGCCGAATACGAGCGGCAAGCAAATTCGTCACTAGCAGCCACGACGGAATTGGCCAGTCCTACCAATAAGCCTGTTTGAACTTATATTCGGTTTTAGGTGTTTTGTAGTATTTTTATGTATTGTTGTAGTCTTCAAATAAAATGTTCCTTGTTAAAGTAATGCACATTTTGTAGTGATAAAATGATGACTAGTATAGTTTATGATTGCCTGGAAAATGAGAGTTTGTGCATAAGGTTGGGAAAACAATTTTGATAAAGGGACCTGAGAAATCGGACACACACCTTCTATCGGTAGTCCGTGAACCCATGGAGTGCTCGACAATTATAGTGCTTTGATGCGCTCACTTTTTGCGAGTACTCAACCCTTGGTACAGTACCAACGTTGATCACTCAACGAGTACCAAGCGGAAAAACAACGTTGTATTCTGAGTTACGCTGGTAACAGCACTTAAACATTCAACCACCAGTAACCCACCAAATTATTTAATTTTTTATTAATTTTAATAATTTATTTATATAAATTTTATAATTTAAATAATTTGAGTTATTTTAATTTTTATTAATTTACACACTTTTATTCTTTAAATTTCATTAGTTACTTAATTCTAACCATTTAATTCTATAAACTTTACAATTTACATAATGTTAACTAATTTTATTATTTTGACGATTTAATTTTTATATAGTTTACAACAATAGGTAAATTAAACAAATACTACAAATGCAATACGAATTCTACTACCCACAATTCAACATAAGAAAATTGATGGAACAATGCGACATCAAAAAAGAATGGCTCAGTAAAATAAAAGAAAACCCGATTGTAAAATACATATAAAATCCCTAAACTAATTACTAAGAACAAGGCACCCAAATTCATGACATATAAATGTCAGAATCAAGAAAATCTCGTTATATATTAACAGCAAAAGGAACTAAAATTCCAAATATCCTACTAACATGGAAACCTAAGGAAATAAAAACAAAATTCCAATTAGATATCCTGAAGAATAATATCGCAACGAGCCTTTACAGATATAAGAAAATTCTTCCTAACCATATACAACTATAAATTTACAATAAAAACAGAACAAGGGATAAAAATAGGTAAATCCATTTTTTCTAAAAAATCTAAAATTGTAAATAGAAAAAACAATAATCAAAATATATCATTTACAGATAAATTTGACATTCTCATCGTGTTGAATTTTGTTTTGAATAAATTTGATTTTAGTAATTTTCAAACAAATAGTGTTTTTCCACTACCACTCGGACCAAAGATTTGGTATACTGCATCATTTCTTAATTCCATTTCAAATTTTATAAATATATATGTATTTGTTTATATTCGATGATTTAATGAACACGCGTTCAATTTGTGTATAAAGACTAATTTTCATAAATGATTTATTAATGTTAGCAAATATAAATTATCGAGGAAATTTTGATGTATCGAATATGAGGTTCCCCACAGGAAAACCACAGCATATTGGTGATAGAAGCGGGAAATACCCGATAATATTTTTCAAGACAGGTAAATGCATAATCATGGTATGTAAGAAACCCTTGGATATTAATAAATTACAATATCGAATAAATAATATTAAAATCCAAATAATGGGTCATAGTATCAATCTATATAACATGTCGAAAAAATGTGATTGTATGTTTGAACCGGAATTGTTTCCGGCACTAGGACTATTAAAATATATTTATCAAGATTCAATAATCAATAATCAATGGAGATAAGAGTCACTAATCCCATAGTTACTTCCTTGGCCGTTGTCCAAACCTCACCGCCTTCGGCTTTCCGTAGTAGGTTGTCGATGTCAATTTCCAGTTGCGATTCTGCTACTCACGGGGTATCCGTTGCTGGTATGATTCTGAACAGAGGTGGTCCTGTTATTGTTTGGGTCGTGACTACTGAGGTGGAAAACAACGCAGCTTCGACGGCGATTAATTCATCTTTCTTGCGCTTTGATCGCTCTGCGCGTGTGATAATTTTGCGTTTCGGACGGATAGCTAGATTTGAAGTTAGACAGGTGGAGCAACGAAAAAAGGTATTACCCCTTTACATTCGCCCAAAAATATTTGTGTCTAGTATTCCTATCGGACTGGAGTGCACATTACTACCTACTTATTTTATTAATATATCTAGTTTTCAAACGAGATTTCCCGCCCGATAGACCGGTTCTATCACAATTTGAGTAGGTATAATTTAATTTCATATAAGATGGTAAGATTCTATATTTTATATTTCGTTTAGTGTTTGCTTCACACATGTTTTCTTGAATTTTTCGCATTATCATCTAGTAAAAATAATTTTCTTTACTTTTTACTGTAACAATGTATAAATGAAATTAATTTCTTTTCAAATTAGTATGATCAAAAATTAAAATATGTGTGCTACTCACAGATGTTTTGTTATAACATTTTTAGTTGAAATAAATTTATTGATAAGTTGCAATTCACCTCATTATTTTATTAATTTGATGCAATATTTTTATAATCTTGTTACAATTTGCTTAAATATTTACAACTACTTTGTTATTACCCCCTTCCCCAGCGCGCCGGGCTGTTTTATTTAATACTAAATTGGCATTATCTGGTAGTTCCCTAAGATTCATCCATCAACTACTCACCTCAAATGGCTATTGATGGTATTCTTAGTACAGATGAAGAAATTATCTCTAACACTAATGAGAATGAGATACAAGTGAAAGATGTGTCCTCAATTAACACGATTTAGCAAAGCATGCTATAGAAAAACATTGAGTAATTTATGACGATGAAATGTTTATAATATGCCATCAATGCCGAGATGGCAAAAATGACAGATTCCAGATTGTACATGGTTACTCCCGCCGTTTACCAGAGCTTAGTTGACTTACTTCAATATAACATTCGTAGCACTGCCCAAAACAAAATGCACAAATCAAATGAAGTTAATATGAACGCTGACCTGCCACAAGCAAGTTATCTTTGCTAAATCAAACGATAAAATTAATGTTAAAAGAAATGGAAATGAAAATTTATTCATTGATTTATTCCAAAGGAATAAGATTGATAATAATCAAATCATGAATAAAGAAGACATGAAGAATGATCAATTTAGTCTAATAGATTTAGTTAATTCGACTCAAGGACAGATAAATTATCATTTAAATCAAAAACTAATAATCATAACCCTTTATTACAACAGGAAAGACACCACTGCTGCCAATTCTGGTGAATGTATGGCTCAAATCTTGAAGACATCCCCTTGTGAATATATATCACAAACAGCGTTGGATAGGACTCATAATAGGATAACACAAGAACAAAAAAATTAAGTACTCCCCCACCTAGCAAGCCGGGTGATGTTGATTTATTTAATGAATCTACATTAACTGGTTCATCGGACAGAGCTCAAGAGCAAGAGCGATATGAGTCCTCATCCTTTGACAGTCTGAGAGCATCACCTCCCCCACACATAGAACCTTGCCAAAGCTCTACAAATGGATAAATTATTATTTAAATCACAAACTAAAAATCATAACCCCTTTAGTAAATCATAAATCCGGTAAAAGTATATCAAGACCTACAGATGAAAACTTTTATGATCTCTACTACCTCAAAGGAAATCTTCAATGTAGAGCACAATGGAGAACTACTGCTAAATTTACAAGTGAAAGATGTGTCCTCAATAAACACGATTTAGCAAAGGATGTTTTAGAAACACATGGACTAAGTTATGACGATAAAATATTTATAATATATAACCATCAATGCTGATATGACAAAAATGACAGACCTTTCCAAAATAGCCCTTCAGAAAGAATAAATTTTTATTACTAAAATTATCAATATTAGTATTTTTTTTATTATTACTATTATTATTATTACCATTGTTATTATTATTATTATTATTATTATTATTATTATTATTATTATTATTATTATTATTATTATTATTATTATTATTATTATTATTATTATTATTATTATTATTATTATTATTATTATTATTATTATTATTATTATTAATATTATTATTATTATTATTATTATTATTATTATTATTATTATTATTATTATTATTATTATCCTGTACTAACACGCAGATATTTTGAAAGAACGAATTAATATAATTAAAAACAATAAAATTATTAAACTCAAATACTTAGAAAAATTTTTAAAAATAAGTTGGTCAACTCAAATTTATATTTTTTTACGATTTTCAAGATTTTTTCTCTAAATATTTTGTAGTTTCCATATAGTTCAACGAATTTTTTGCACTGCCTTTTTCAAGTGAATTTGATCATTATTACATTTAATAATTATTGTTGTGGAAAAATAAATTTATTCCGTATTTTATAATAAATTTATTGGTTTAATTATATTTTATTTATATTTTATTTTAATTACCCAAATAATATTTCCTATTTTTAAAATTTTAAATTCTATAATTTAATTAAATTTTTTAATATTTTATTTTATAAAAAGACGTTTTTCATATTTTATAAATTTTTTTAATTTTAAATTTTAAATCCAATTAAATATTAATTGAAGTATTAATATAGTTGAATGTTGAGGGACGGTTTAAGTTTTTTGATATGAAGAGTCTCCACGACTAATCTTTGCAATGAATTTTTGAACGCATCTTGTAACATTTGCATTTTGTTTCGTGTAAGAGTGGTGTTGATTTGTGCAATGTTTTCCAGTGTTCGTGATAATTGTTGGTTTTGCTTTTGACGTGTTCGTTTAGTCTTGTTTGGAACGGGAACACTGAAAAATTAAATTTGACCTTGGAAAATAATAATATGACCTTCAAAAAATAGTATGACCTTGAAAAAATAATATTTTGAAAAATATTAATATGACCTCTGAAAAATGGTCTGAAAAAATTGGTGATATCTTTAAAACTAATAAGTCTAATAATGATATTTATGGCTCATTAAAAATAGCTTGCATTGGGCTTTAAAATGAGCCAATATAATCCATTATAACAGCGGTTTCCAACTTTTATGCTACCGCGCCTCCCCTAAAAATATTTTCTTAGTAGGTACCTATTAGTAGGTAGATGTGAGTCCCATGAATCAGTATGAGTTATCGCGCATATATGTCCTCCCTTCCCCTGTTGATGAGTTATTGCGCGTTTGATCGATGAGTTATAGCGCATATATTGACTTTTAAGTGCAAAGTGTGCAAAGTGCAAATTGTGAAAATGTGCAAAATTTAGTCAGAGGTGCTTTTTTAGATTTAAAGATTTCACCCAGACATGGTCCACGAAAAAGATTTGGTATTTGATGGCACAGATTATTTTATTTGAAAATCAACGAAAAGATTTCTTTTCAATATAAATTTTGCGTTTTTAAGGAATAAATTTTGGAACATTGGAAACTCAGTATATGTACTCAAGACATCATTCACGAAGAAGTTGCGTCTTGATTCAACTAAGAGGATTCTCCCCTCCCACCCATCAAACTCGACGCAGTTAAAGCCTAATTCATCAGTCTAGAGAATGCATGTATTATACGCCGTTCTTCATCTTTATGGGTGTCACCAATACACGTAGTCACCAAGAAAGACGATTCACTCAGGCCGTGCGGCGACTATCGTCAACTCAATCAAATAACTGTTCACGATGCATACCCAATGCCACTTATCAAAGATTTAATAACCCGCTTTTCACAATCCACCATATTTTCAACTACTGATCTCTCGAAAGCCTACCATCAGTTTCCTGTACATATCTATGACGTTCCCTAAACCGCTGTAACCACACCATTTGGAAATTTTGAACATGTTCATGCCTTTAGGCCTAATGAATGCAGCTCAGTCTTTACAACGCTTCATGGACACAATTTTCCGGGACGTCCACCACGCTTTTGCATACCTCGACGATAAAATCGTAGCATCACCCGACCGCGACACCCACAACAAAGATCTACACACTGTTCTTGACATATTGAACCGTAAATAAATGTAAATAAATGCCAAAAACGCGTCAGATTCCTTGGTCACATACTCTCATCTACGAGTTGCGAACCTTTTCCTGAACTACTTGACATAATCCGCAGCTTTCCATTACCCACCACCGTAACACAACTACGTAGCTTTTTGGGCATCGTCAATTTCTGTCACAGATTCATAAAAAACGCATCACACAACGGCACCTCTTTCAGCACTGAACAAAGGAAAGAAAAACTCCACCATTAACTGTTCTGACACAACACGTGACGCATTCAACACATTCAAAGACGCACTATCCAAGATTACAACTCTTCACTACCCGAGTCATGACCTCCCATTTACCTTTGAATTGGGAATTTCTTAAACCTTTCTATAGCATTTGGGTTTTTGGAAAATAATCAAGTCCAAAAAAGTTATTCAACTTTATGTTTTCTCATTCGACCGCCTCACTTACCAACTAATCCTTGACCAATATCGACCAATCAGATATTTCTGGATAGAGAACTTTCCAAATCACTAGGTTCCGTTTAGTTTGTCAAACAATATTCAAATCCAAAAAAGTTATTCAACTTTATGATTTTTATTACGTAAAAACAGATGCATCAAATATCGCAGTCCTTCATTAAATTAAAGACAATGTTTCACTCCCAATTGAATTTTTCTCTAGAAAATTTTCATTGGCAGAGTCAAAATACAGTGCATTTCACAGATAATTACTTGCTATTTTTCTAGCTGTTAAGCATTTTGGACACATTTTAGAAGGTAGACAATTCACATTCTTCACTGATCACAAACCTATTATCCAATGCCTCACCATAAAAGACCCATCAAACGGGGTACATCGTCAGATAACATACCTATCATCTTTCGACATTAAGTTCGATCATGTCTCCGGTAAAGATAATATAATCGCTGACTATCTTTCCAGAAACATTTCAGCATCTATCTCATCAACCCCAGTAATTACTCAAGATGTTCTTTGTTCAACCCCACCGACATCAGAAGATCTCGTCCATTTCAAAGACTCGCTACAGACAATAGACGGTATACATTATGATACAATTTATAAAAACACTCTTAGACCAATCCTACACTCTTCGCTTCGGAAAGAAGCATTTTTCGCCATTCACAACTTGCACCACCATTGAATTAAGTCCACATACCATCTCCTACGCCAAAAAGTCACATGGTTCTCATTATTCAAAGATGTAAAAATATGGGTGTCTGAATGTGAAAGCTGCCAACAACACAAAGTGAACCGACACACTAAACCACCAATCACTCCTTTCCCAACGGGTTCGAGATTTAACACACTTCACATTGACCTAGTCGGTAAACTACCAGCAGACGACTGATTTTGTTACATCCCGACAATGATTTATCGGAAAACACGATGGTTTGAGGCCGTTCCTATCCGTGACATCACCGCTCACACGGTCGCACAAGCTTTAGTATTCACCTGGTTTTTACGTTATAGAATTCCAACCTCTATCATTACTGACCAAGGTACACAATTCGAATCGGATCTTTTTGAACATCTTACATCCAGCCTCGGCATAAAAAACTTAGGAACCAGCTCTTACCATCCAGAAACAAACGGTCTCGTCGAATGCGCTCATCGGACTTTGAAAGCATATCTCAGAATTCTATCAACTTCAACTTCATGGGTCAAAGCGTTACCATTTCTTTTACTAGGATTGCACAACACCCCCAATCGTTCAAGCGGCGTGTCTCCTTCACAACTTTTGTTTGGATCCAACACTTTTATGCCCCAATGAACTTATCGATCTCTACAATGACCCACCATTAGACGAGATCAATCTAACCCGAAAGCATTTTTTGAGCTTAGATACTAATCCGTCGTTCTCATATTCCACGTCGTACAAACCACATATACCACAGTCCCTTTCCTCAGCAACTCACGCTTCCATAAAAACAATCGACTCTTCAAACCTCAAACCCAGATTCAAAAGTCCGTTTCGAATCATTGATCTGTACAAAAATACAGCGAAATTCTATATTGACAACAACCACGTCATGATCAACTTTTCCAGATTAAAACCAGCCTTTTGCACCCTTGAATACGACGAAATCCTAATCAACCGTATCACAAAAGACTTTAACATAAAGGAAGACATATTAGAAGACATGGAACAACCGACAATAGCACCAGATACAGATAATGTTCAACTCCTTCAAAAAAATTCGCCATTCCCCTAAAGACGAACACGTAAAATCCCTCAATATCTCTCAGATTATGATCTTCAGCGACTGCTTCCATCATTATCGCCATCTTTATCTTTTAATACGCTCAGCGTACTAGGACGGGGGCTATTGTAGTGCCTCTGACTAGCACTTTTATCAATTTAATAATTGAACTAAAATATATTATTAAATTAATTAAATTAAAAACAATTGTTTAAATAATCTTTTACTTTTCACTTTTTCAAAAATCATCATCAAATTCAATTTAAAAATCATCAAATTCAAACATGTCTAAAGAAGTCACTGAATTTGAAGAAGTTGAAGAATCATCAAATCGATTCAAAATCAATAGATCAAATATGTCAGAAATAAAGGAAACAGAAGCCTTCATATTAATCAAAATGATATCTCTGATGATGTTCAAGATCTTCAACAATGTCAATTATAATAAATTCTTTGTTCAAATTAATTGTATGTCTCTATATATATCACACTCAAATTATATCATTCATACTATTTAACTTACATAGTTTAAATTTACATATTAAATGATTTTATTAACCTTACCTATAATAATTAAAATAAAATAATGATAAAATAAATAATAATATTACATTGAAAAAAATAATAATGATAATAATAATAATAATAATAATAATAATAATAATAATAATAATAATAATAATAATAATATTAATATTAACATCTTTGTTATAGTGGAGTCCTGTTTTTATGAATCATTGTCATTGTCCTTGTTTTAAAAAATAGATAATGAGTCATGTGATGAATCTTTGTTTTAAAAATAAATGATGCATTGTCTTTGTTCTAAAAAGTTATGAGTCATCGATGAGTCATGCAGGAGGGGGTAGTGCAAAAAATAAAATACCATTCCTCATTTAAACGATGAGTCATTTTAATTTAAATATCTTCTGTTAAAAGTCTGTTGAAATTTCCTTGTTTAAATGTATTTGTTTAAAAATGATGAATCATATTTACTTAAATGACCTTGATGAGGTATTGGATTTGTTCCAAAATGATGAGTTATGTGTACTTTAAAAGTCATGGGATCAGTGATCGGATGGGAAATGTTACTAAAAATAGATCCAAAATTCGATATCTTTGTCGTTGTTACTAAAAATAGAATGATCTTGACCTAGTTACTAAAAATAGAATGACCTTGATTAGTCATATGCCTTTGTTTAGCGATGAGTCATCGGGGTAGTGCAAAAAAGACAAAGAAACGATGAGTCATTGAGCACACTTCTCTCTACTAATATTACTGTACAATTTACTTTTAACTGAATATATCCTCCTTAGAATACTCCAACATTAACCTATCCCTCACCAAATAATTGTACCCCCCCCTTATTTATATCCAACCGACTATATCTCCAACGATTCATGAAATTCGACCCACTTGATGTCATATCACCCTTTATCAATTCTTTAAAAACTCTTAGAAAATGTGAAAAATCTTCAAAAATATGAATTTTCATTAATTGTTATTGCTATATATATATATATATATATATATATATATATATATATATATATATATATATATATATATATATATATATATATATATTCACATTTAGATGATTTTAGTGGAGAATTCACTTGGATATAATAAGAATGGTAAAATATTGTCATACAAATGAATTTACTGGTTTATTAGATGTTATTAATGATAATTATTTAGATATCTATAAGTTCTTTCTTGTCCATTAATTGATTTTTTATGATATTTATTTAAATAATTTAAATTTTTTACTTGTTATTTTTACAATAATTTCATCAATTTTTACCTAGTTATTTGAAATCTTACAAGTACTTGTATCTTGAATTCAGTCAATCTAGTAGCATTTTTATTATTATTATTATTATTATTATATTATTATTATTATTATTATTATTATTATTATTATTATTATTATTATTTTCATTCAATGATTATCATTTTCTTCAATGAAGAATAAGTTTCTTTAAATCTATTTGTTAACACCTAGTTGGAAGTGCTTAGTACATGGTAGTTGTTTGTGAGTAGTTGAAAATACTTTGTCGGTGATTGAATTTAGGTTGGTACTTAGTAGATAGTTGTTAGTACCTATTTGGTAACAGGTTGTTGGTATCTAGTTGCAGGTATCCAGTTGTTGTTGTTGTTGTTATTGTTGATATCCTGTACTATGTAAACGGTATTTAGTTGTAAGTACCTGGTTGTTAGTATCTAGTTGTTAATAGATAGTTGTTAGTACTTGGTAGCCATTTGTAATACATTGTTGTTGGTATCTAGTTGTAGGTATCTGGTTATTGATGTTGTTGATATCTTGTACTAAGTAACGGTAACTAGTTGTTAGTGAATTAATGAATTGATATAAATTAAAACTGAGATTAGTTTAATTAATGTTATTTACTTATTCCTAAATATTTTTTATAAAGATATTAAATTTTTGGTAATAATTTTGTTAAGAAAACTAAATTTCCAATAACAAATAAAATTATTTTCAAGTAATAATATTTATTTTATAGTTCATCATTTTTAAATAATCATTTTAAATAATTTGATTATAACTTGTTTAAAACTTTGTTTAAATATAAAATCAAATCTTATAGTTATTTTTTGTAAATTCAAAGTAAAGTTAATTTGCATATAAAATAACTTTAACCCCTGCTGCAGAGGGCTCCAATGTTTTTTTCAATACATTTGGATAGGTTCTATACAAAAGAGGCCAGGATTTCTCTGATTATAGTGAGGTCTTCTTGGTACTGGGATTTTCAATACAAAATCCGATTATCACTAAAAACGCAAGGATTTCAATGCAAAAATGGTCCTCGCTAAAAAGCTAAAGATTTCTCTGACTAAAGTGAGGGGTCTCCTTGGTCCTAGAATTTTCAATACAAAAAGTTGGTTTAAGGTGGGTCTCCTTGGTCCTGAGATATTCAATACAAAAAGGGCTCTTCACTAAAAAAACGTGGTAAATTTTAAATTAAAGTAAATAAAGGGTCTATACATCGAATACCGGTAAATTATGGCCTCAGATTTTTCAATTAAAGTAAATAAAGGTCTAAAATTTTCAATTAAAATAAATTATGGTCTAATAATTAAATTAATCAATGAGTTCAAATAAGTAAATTATGGTCCTAATTTTTGAATTAAAGTAAATCAAGGTTCAAATTTTAAAATTAAGTAAAAATTAAGTAAAATGGGAATAATTTTTATTTAGGATAATTTTTAATGGAATATTTAAAATTTAAAATAAAATTAAATATTACTGTACAATTCCCTTATAACTGACTAGGTCCAATTTAAAGATTAAATTTATCCTTTCGATAAAATATATTTCTTTAAATGATCATTTTTACCGATATTCAACCGATTTAATTACGAATTAAAATCAACAGATAAATTTCTTCCAATCAAAATCAATTTATTTAGTTGTTGTCGATTTTAAGGTCAATATTTCTCAACTTTTGTCATTCTCCGTCTAAATAAAGATAAAAATAATTTAAAGTTGATATCAATCCAAATTATCTCTAAAGATTTCATTGTCAAAACCAAGTAATTTGTTTATTAACACTACTTAATAAAACCCTGGATAATTAATAGAAAATTTAATAAAACATTGCTCTAAACCATAAATATAAATTAATTTATTGTGCATACATAACAACCTAATAAAACGATATAATTTCACATTATTGATTCATAACTGACTAATGTTTTGCAATTTCACCTAAAATATTGATATTTTACCAACATCACCCTTAAAAAATCATATATTCCCATCTAAACCGATCCCTCATTAAATCCAACCGACTATATCCTATTTAAAAATTATATATACCCAACTTATCTGATCCCTCATTAAATCCAATCGACTATATCCCTCTTAAAATGATAAATTTCAACCCTAACCGATCTCTCACCAAATAATTTTACCCTTTAGACATCCCTTAATTTCCCTAAATATTCCACCCACTTGAACCCTTTAATATATCAATCATCTTAAAATCCTTAGAGAACTTCAAAAATATGAATTTTCATTACTTGTCACTGACACCAAACATTCCTCCATTGAAATAATTTAGAAGCTAAATAATAAGAGTTCACTAAAAGATCAAAAATCAATATTTTCTACAAATATTTCACCCATCAAATACCTAACTAGAGATGATATATATTGATTGATCATAATTTTTCAGCTATTCAGCTTATCATATTCAAGCAAATATAGCAAACTAAATAACAAATTTCGGTATACCTTACAATAATTTTCAAGTAAATTTAAAATATCTATCCTTGATAAAGTTAACTGGTTTCTTAGCTTAGGTTTCTAAAAGTTCATCAATGTGTAAATGGAAATATTTTTAGAAAATTATTGAAAAAATTATTTAGTCAAATTCAATTACATTACAAAGTCATCAAAAATGAAACCTATCACTTGATTATTGTACAAACTCTAATTATTAACCTCATTAAAAATTAATTTTTATTTGAAATGAAAAAAAACAAGTCAATAAAAATAAAGCAAATTATCAAGAAATTAATTAAATTTTAAAATATTCTTTCAGTCATCATGAAATTCTCAGCAAAATTTAACATATCACTTGATTATTAACCTAACTGTCATTAAAAATAATTTTTATTTAAAATTAAAAAAACAAATCAATAAAAATGCATTCAATTATCAAGAAATTAATTAATTTTACATTAGAATTAACATTAAAACTTAAAATTTTTAAATATTCATTCAATAAAAATGAAATTCAAGAAAATGATAGAAATTCACAAAAATGATAGAAATTCATAAAAATGATAGAAATTTTCTTGTATATTTACTAAAACCATCAACTCAAAAATTATCAATGAATGCCTTGAACAACTAATTTGCCTAAATAATCATTCGAATAAAAGCATTAAAATCAAATACTACCTATATGAATAGTACCCTTACGACATGTTGAATGTGAGTAGTACCCTTGTGAGCAATACACACAGAGGATCAAAACATTCTTTCGGATAAACTCAGAGTATATATAATAAAACGAATTAACCATTAAATTTATCATTGAATCAGTCAAATTATCACAAATTTTGATAAAATTAACAATATTATGCTCAGGTGGTAAAAATCTTCATTAAAGTGAGGAAATTATTCATTACTCGATGATAAATTAATATTTCAAATGGGTGAAAATAAGTGATAGAGTAATTAATTAATGGATTATGAGAGATAAATGAAAATATATACTAAGAAGTGACATAAATAAGATGAAGGTGGATAAGAATGGAAATATGTTAATTGCATTTATTTAAAATTATTTCATAAAATTCATTTAAAATTATTTAAAAATATTTAGTACAATTTTAAAAGAAATAAATGTAGGGAGGATATAAGTGATTAAAAAATGGAAAATCGGGGAATATAAGTGATTAGTTAGTCGAAAATCGGGGTTCCACTTAATAATAAAAAATTACGTAACAAAGACATATTGCATAACAAAGGAAAATTTTTTAAAATTGAACAAAGACACGTGACTCATCATACTTTTTAAATATATTACGTTGCGGTATTTTAAAATTTAAATTTATTTTAAAAACTTATTTTGACGGTTAAGTTGACAACATAAAATTATTGCACATACTTTGTATTATCATATATAGTCTATTACACAAGATATTCTGTTCCCCTAAGGGTAATGGTCACAAAGGCACTGCTAAAACTTTAATATATTATTACACAATGTATAAAAAATATTATTAGTGTCCACACATGGTCACGCAACAAGTTAGTGTTCCCATAGCTCATTTTAAAGTCTAGTGTAAGATCTATCTAATGATATATTGTTAATATAATTGGTAAAGATATTATTATTATTATCATTATTATTATTATTAGTATTATTATTATTATTATTATTATTATTATTATTATTATTATTATTATTATTATTATTATTATTATTATTATTATTATTATTATTATTATTATATACTCCTAGTCTATCTGACAAGATATTCTGTCCCTCTAAGGGTAATGGTCACAAATGTACTAGTCACATTAAACATATCTCAAAAGGAATAATATAATTATTATTATTAAATTCTGACCAACTTAAATCAATGAAGGGGTAAGACAAAAATATGTTACGTTGCGGTATTTTAAATATATTTAAAAAACTTATTTTGACTCTAAAGTTGACTTATTTAACAAAGACATAATTATTGCACATGCTTTGCATAAATATTATTATTATTATTTTTTGAATTTTCAATCTTTTCTTTCAAAGTATTATTTCAGAGTAACACGTGCGGGAGTTATTATTATTATTATTATTATTATTATTATTATTATTATTATTATTATTATTATTATTATTATTATTATTATTATTATTATTATTATTATTATTAATCAAAAACCTAAAATATTTTTTACACACTAAGTTATGGGGTAGAGAATTATTATATGTTTGCAATATTCTGTGTTTGCCTTTACAGGAAATTGTCAATAAGAAGAGATAATTTACAATTTTAAACATACATTCTATATACACATACCTTGTTTAACATGGGTGTATATACTCTTAGTCTATCCGACAAAATATTCTGTTCCCCTATGGGTATTGCTCATATGGGTAATGGTCACAAGGGTACTGCTCACAAAGGTATATTAATTAAGGTTAGTAAATAAAACTTATCACACATAGTATTTTCAATAATATTTAAACAATAAAAATCAAGACAAGAGAGGACAACCAAAGTTTATGCATTTAGTATTGCCAGGCCTAATGAGCAGTGACCAAATATATGTGCCTGAAAGACACGGTGGATATTTGTTCGCGTCCACAAGGGTCGTCTGTGCCTCCCCCAAGTGGGTTCAGAAGAACCTGGGCATTATAGTTTTCCGTACGGAACATTACGCCTAGCATATGTAGTCAACTACCAGCACATTTGAAACGTATAAAAATACATTACAAAATACATGCGTCATTGGCACCATAACCAAATTAATTAATGTTTTCACTAACAACATATATTTACAGAGGCCTCCCACTAGTTGGATTACAACCGCCCACCACGACGATCAGCTTGTAAATATATATTAACACATTGACGGACAGTAGAAACAATTGATATTTGAAAATTGACACTATATGACGGCTATAGACGCAAGTGTCCGTCAACGTGTTAATTAAGGGATAAAGATGACCCACTCAACCCTATTATATTTAATTTACAAAAAGTTTCTCGCTCTTCTGCTGGTAATCCATCTCAAAATTATTATCATTATCGGGTCATTTGATAGTGATTTCATGGAATACATCCTGCAAATTGGACGTATTTCTTTGCTTAGTTTCTGATGCGGCGTCAAATTTCATTGCTAAAATTAGTATTGATTTAAAAACAATTAACTTACAGATGTTATCTAACATTTTATCGTCACAAATTAAATGCTGTCTGACTATTAGGCAACTGTTATTTGTGGTATACTTTTTCAATATCATTTCTTATCAATTCCCACCATAAAACACAGATACCTAAATATAACATATATATTTTAAAGAATTAATTCATGTCTTACATTAATAATAATATTCTTCATGTATGACGAGTACTTTACAATATCTAATTGCTAAAACATCGATTTTTCTCATTTTTCTTGACATTCAATGAAAGAAAGTTTACATAATTTAAGTCTTATAAATAAACATTCATGTTGAAGGACACCCACAATCAGCTAATTCATTTAAGAAATCTTTAAATCCAAAACATAAGTCATTTAGTGTTTCACCATTTTGTCTGGTTCATCTTCTTCGTAATCATATAATTCATTTTCTTCATTACTAAGTAAAATAATAAAAATATTGTAGTAAATTCTTTATTTACTTACTTTATGGATACTAAAACGAAAGAAATAAAGTTATATCAGTAGAGGGATAGCGGCCCACTAAACCAGCGGCCCTCTAAGACAAAGACATACCCCCTACCCCCCCCCATAACACCCCGCCATTAAAAAAATTTTTTTTCAAGGTCAAATTTTAAACAAAGACAAATGACTCATCAAGGTCATTGAAACAAAGACCATGGCTCATCCGATGACTCATTCAAGGTCATATGCCTCATCCGGCGACTCATTCAAGGTCATACGACTCGTCCAATGACTCATTCAAGGTCATATGACTCATCCAATGACTCATTCAAGGTTATATGACTCATCCGACGACTCATTCGAGGTCATGTGACTCATCCGGCGACTCATTCAAGGTCATATGACTCACCAGATGACTCAGCCAAGGTCATATGAGTCATGCGATGAGTCATGCTAAATTTTTTAAAATTTAAATTCTCAGAGTTCCCGCCAATGGTTTTTATTATTAAATAGCTCATTCGAAAGGTATTTGAATGGTGAGTATTTGAGACCATCGAAGGTCTATGGAGGTTCAATAACCTTCAAAGAGTTCAATGGTATTGGTTACACTCAACATCTCACAAGGGTATTATTATTACTATTATTATTATTATTATTGTTATTATTAATATTATTATTATTATTATTTAAAACAATAAAATGATAATTTAAGCCTTTTGCTGCAAATAATGTATTTAATGAAAGAATTTTCGACTATACGATAGTCCTTGTCAATCTCCTTATTATTATCTTATTACTATTATTATTATTATTATTATTATTATTATTATTATTATTATTATTATTATTATTATTATTATTATTATTATTATTATTATATATATATATATATATATATATATATTATATAGTATATATATATATATATATATATATATATATATTCCGAGTTTATCCGACAAAATATTCTGCCCCCTTATGGGTATTGCTCGAAAGGGTACTGCTTACGCTCAACAAGTCGCAAGGGTATTATTAAACAAATCAACAAAACATACATTTATTTAAACAATTAAATAATTTAAAATTAACAAGGGTAAACTAAATATTGATGTGCTAGTATTCGCAGAAATATTGTTTGAAATTGGTAACGTTGAATTGATTTTCAGATATTCTATTAATTAACATATCAATATTTTCAAATTATTGAAAATGTTATGTACAAAAAAACTTTTGAATCAGATTCTGACTGCTCTACCTTGAGCTTTAGGGAAAAAGAAGTAAATACATCGTAAGATTTAATTATAAAATAATTTAGAATATAAAATTTCTTTAGATTTACAGATATTGAAGAAGATCCTTCGACATCTTTGAATTTGCAAGAAAAAAATCGCAAATCGTAAATTTTAATAAATTATTTTAACAAATTAATATTTTAATAGAATTACAGAATTAGACAAAATTCGAAAGAAGATTACAAAAACTTATTCATTCTTTACTAAATGTCTTTAAAAAATAAATGTTTGGTGATTACTTTACTTATTTATAATTATAAAAATATCTAACTTACATTTTTACGAAATAAATCCAAATCCAAATAAAATACCATAAAATTCCTAAAAAAACACCTGAAATTTAATTATCAATGTTATACATTACCAATATTATAAATGCTGACTAACAGTAATATTTACGAACTTGAATGATGATCTCATAATTATATAAAATCAAAATTCAAGTGCTAAAAATTACTTCAATTCAAAAACTTACCTTAAAACGATTTTTGAAAAATTGAAAAAATGAAATTAAGTTAACATTGTCATATAATTGGTGACTCACCTCAGGTGGTGTGCACACCAACGTATATTATAGAGAATGTTAACTTTCGCGGTTAGGTGTACTGATTCTAATTGTTACTCGCATTTGCTGTCGCACACAACCTATTTCTAATCGTACAGGTTTGGGAAGAAATATCAACAATATTTTTACAATGAATTTGATTGGATCCACTATTTTTACTAGTTTCTTTTTAATTGTATGTGCTTGGTTTCACAAATGCAACACTTGTACAAAACAAGCTAAGTTACACACAAACAATTCGAATCAGTGAATGTTTCCTTATTTGACATGTCGAAAATGCCTATGATTTCTTCTAAAGGGAAATCGGTGTCAACATACAACAACGATCTGTGTGACTGCAGGAACATGTGTTCTAGGAATATTAGAACTCCGACTTCTGTCTCTCATTGATTTCTCAACAGTGACTGCTTTCCCATCTGTATTCTCAATTCCCTGAATGTCGGCAATGATAAGATTCCGATTCTGCTAATTGAAATCCTTTATTTTCTCTGTGTGCAATCTTGTGTTGACAATTGTAAAACAATTAAGAAGAATAATCCAAAATCAGAAACAAATTTTATATTATTCATTAAAATTTATATAAAAAAAAATAATTATTAAAATTATTACTATAAAGCAATGGTAAAAAACCTACATATTCATTTTATTTATTTGTTCGATCATATCAAATGTCATTTATCCTGGATTATATATAATTTTATTTTTTGTCAGAGGTAATAAATTCAAAAACTTATAATTTCATTTTAAGACCGTTGTTTCTGACTGCGATAAGCAGGACTGGTGGTAATTGACACATTTATACAAGAAAGAAAATAAAATCGTGAGTCATATTATGGTAGATTTTTGTAAATGACGGACATAGGCATTTTAATTCCAGCCCGACAAAGGGGCATTGTCTAATCTGTACTGACACCAAGTTCTTTTATTAAGGAACATTCAGAACATTCAAAGAAAGCCTTTGTTGTAAAGACATTGGGAATTTAAAATTATTTCGAGGCTACAAAATATTTCCACCATCATTCATAAGATACAAATTAAATTTTATACATTAAAACACTTATTTCATAATAAAAATTTATTTCATCAAATACAGATTAAATTTTACACATCATAACATAGATTTCGAGGACGAAAAAATTGTTTTTAAGGGGGAGATATGTTGAGGTCCGTAAATTAAAATAAAATTTAAATGAAATTTAGGCGAATAATTTCAATAGAAAGTAAGTGAAGAAAAAAGACAAACAAAAGCGGGATCATGCACAGAATCAATAGTAAAGGAAAGTGTAAAGGAAACAGTATTAGAAAATGCCAAAAGCAATTACGAAAGGCAAGAATCCGGAAATCCGAGAAAAATCAATAAGTGGAAAAATCATCGAAATCGAATGGGAAAAACGGGACAGGTATAGATTAGCTAATGGTCAACTAGATT